>OY759270.1:40566821-40608261 GCA_963662155.1 Lamellibrachia columna
CACCCATTGTCACACAGGTCACCAAGACAGGGACAGTGGACTGACACCAGTATAATGATGACACTAACATTTGTCACATGGTGTCAGGGATAGAAAACACCCATTGTCACACAGGTCACCAAGACAGGGACAGTGGACTGACACCAGTATAATGATGACACTAACATTTGTCACATGGTGTCAGGGATAGAAAACACCCATTGTCACACAGGTCACCAAGACAGGGACAGTCGACTGACACCAGTATAATGATGACACTAACATTTGTCATATACTCTGATACATATCAGATTAAGTACTGGTACTCGGATTTGATCATTTATAAATATACTATGGAAACATAATATGCAAACGTAGCTTGATAAGTTGATACATATTTCTTCTTTATTTATCATTTATGATGTCATAATCAGTATGTAAAAAACTACTTTCTAGATATATTTTTATTATAATATCCACTTCATGCATTTCCAAGGTACTTTTCATCAATTCCACAGGAAACCATCAGTATCCAGGTGCTATGGTAGCGAACTCAAAACTCAATGTGTTTTTTTCATAGGGGCACACGTGAGCTCTATTGTATCTTTATAAATGTTTTCCCTCAACTCCTTGGGATAAATATGTTACCACAGTTTCACCATATTTTTAGATCCGCTTTTAAAAAAACCTTCCATACAATCGATCCCATGTCCATAAAAGTAGTTGTTTTACTCAAAGAATAGGAAGTAAATTAATAATTACTGTTTGATCTGAATAAAGATGACAAATAACCAATGTATCATGTTTTTCTTCAAATGGAACTATTGTTTTTATGTAAGTTATTATTTTGACTATACAAAATTGGTTTTATAACTTTAAATGTTGAATATTGTATAAAGTCAAAAGTAGATATCCCATTTTTAGATGATTTTAATATACATTTGCCATGATAGAAAACAAAAAGAATATTAATGTGACATTGTTGCTGTTGGCATTAGTAGATCGAACGGGGAACAATACATTAGGCACAAAACCATTTGGAAAGCACTATTTTTCTATTCCAAAACCCCACTTGAGTACACAGGCAAAATTTGCATATAGACAGTTTCTCGTGGAAAGGCTGTTTTACAAAGTGTCTTAATTAGTTTCAAATGTAGGTGAATTTATAATAAGTTATAATTAGCAATCATTTTATCCAGGGGCGTGTTTCCCTTCCTGCCCAATTAGTGTCTTATCAGTACAACACAGTAACAGATTGTGTTACCGTGTTAGTTTGGTTAATACAGCCACAGTGAACTATGTAAATCATGTAAAACGGAAAGGCACATGTGCTTTCTTGGAGCGATGAGGCATTTTATTATGAGTCACTTTATTATAATTATTTATTTATTTATTATTTAAAATAAGCTGAACAGTTAAAATAAAACAACGTGTTTAAATGGCAAGTTAAATAAGTTAAATAAGTTAAGTAAATAAGTTAAATAAATAGTTCCATTCACCTTTCTTTATGCTAAAACATTGAACCTCCAACCAATACTTAATCTGATGCACCCCAGATGGGTCACAACGGCAGTGTAGCTGACAGCACCAGGGGCAGCACTTACCTCTCTCGCATCTCGAGAACACTTGGTGTATCGATCACGATCACCTCAGGTGGACTGTCAGTACTCTGGCAAAACAAAGCAGTTTCTGTAATTTTATCATGTTATTAAAACCATGTCTGTCAGTCTTTATGTGTGTTGGTCCGTCGGTCGGTCGTTCGATCGGTCGGTCGGATGGTCAGTCATTCGGTTCGACAGTCAGTCATTCAGCCAATCGATCGTTCGGTCATTCGGTCGGTCTGTTTATTTTGTTTACCGGTTTATCAGTATATTTGCCTACCAGCCAGCCAGCCAGCCAGCCAGCCAGCCAGCCAGCCAGCAAGCCTCAATGGAGTCATACACATCACTTACACCTTTAATCTATATATGAAATCTTAATTTGTTATGATCAATACAACTATGCTGCTTGCACAATATTTACCCTGCTATCAGCACCACACAGTTTAATGCAGTAGTAATATTACTTGTGTGTGGCTATAAACAAAACAAGTGAAGTGTAGGTACTAGACAGACATTCCTTCAAGTTTGGACTGAGCTATCGTCTATCCCTGAGTCCACTCATCATGCAGACACCTACTTGGGCCTGACACAGGTTGTCTTGTGGTCTACTGTAAACAAGTGTTGAGTAATACACCTGGTACATAAATATAAAAAAAATTGCAGTAAAGCCATCAATAATAACCCAGGTGACTGTTTATGTTACCTGACTACTACGGATCTCACACAGGGACCATCTCACAGAGGGACCACCTTACACAGGGACCATCGTACACAGGGACCATCTCACAAATGGACCACCTCATACATGGACCTTCTCATCATCTGCCTTAGTTTATAAGAGATGTAGAAAATTAAAACATAACGGCTGTTTTACCTTAGCAACTGTCCTGAAAACACAAGGACATCTCGAAGAGTGCTGAATGTAAAAACTCAACTTTACCCTAATATAATGGTTATTACCTACAAATATCTGCAACAACAGAAGCTGCAAGTTTGCAAGAACAACTGGGAGAATTACAGGAGAAAAGAGGGTGGATGGAAGGAGGATGAATGACTTGAGGGAAGAGATTGGGATGCAGTTCAGCTTAACGGAAAGAATAGTAAGAAGATGGATGATGTGGGCAGGTCAAGGAGTGTGGATGGAGACTACCAAGGAGTGGAGTGTAGAGGTGGTGAAAAGTGTGGAGAAGAGGGATGTAAGAAAGATGGAGGAGGCTAACAAGTGGAGGGAAAAGGCTGCCGGTAGGGAGAAGTAGTAAGGGATAACAGAGGAGGCTAACAAGTGGAGGGAGAAGGCTGCTGGTAGGGAGAAGTGGACAGGGATAACAGCCACAGAGACAGCCTTACAAGGACATTACTGAAAACACTTTTAATGCAATTCTAGAAACTTGATGATGATGACAACATAATTTTATTTCAACTGTCCATCTAATGTTTGCCACACCGAAACATTTCTATACAAGTCTCTTCAATATAAATGGTCATGTTTCAGATGAGACATTTTGAAAGTGTCCCTTAAGCTAAGATCAGCTAACATCAACGGATTTCCTTTGTCAACAGCTGTCACATGACACAGTTTATAAGAGTGGACTCAACCAGGTGAAAGTTGTCTGTGTCACTGCTCAGCCTTGGTTCTACTCGACGACAAACTGTTAATTAGAGGTGATTGTATTGTTGTATTTGTTAAAGTTATTTCTGTTGTCAAACATGAAATAACACACATGAAGGATAAGACAAGTGTGACACAACTATGGAGGGAACCATGAGAAGACAAAGGTTAACATCACCGTGGAACAAGTACATAAACAGTTAAAGGATATTGCTATACCACAAGTTCTCAATCAACAGGACCGAGACGTTAGACAGTATTCATGTAAGTAAATTTATCACAGTGTATTAGCAAACATTAAGTTTAGCTCAATAAATTTATGCAGGCACTGTGGTGGATTTAGTTTTTAAAATGTGTCCATTATATAGTCTATCTAACATCCCTGAGTCCTTTCATGTTAATTATGTAGTTCCTAGGGGTGATCTCAAAAAATCGAGGTACAACAGTACACAAAATATCCTAGGTATTACTAGGATAGATATGTTTGCTAGCTTACTCGAATTACTTACTTATTCATTAATACATGAGTTATAATTATTTTGTTAGGCAATCTTTTTAAAGGGGTTAGCTTTAGCTGCTGTTTCATTTCATATCATATGTACATTAATGTATTTTTCCAAAAATATTGTTTATTTTTTGTGACTGACTTCACACGCATGCGATCATGTTAGTTTGAGTATACATGTATGGTATGTGATGGTCGCTGCATAAAGGACAAGGACATTTTCATGGGTATCCACAGGTCGGTGTTTTGGTCAGTTTCATGTAACAGGGGAGAGTCAGAAGTTAAATGTACATCAATGTTTTGAGATCATCCCTTACTTCAAAATATAAAATGTACCATTTTACATGTGGCCTGAATACAGGCATGCACACAATGGGAACAACTGAAATCCAGGGTATGTCTGTCCCATAGATAAACAAATAGTTCATTGATTAAAATAACTGCTTTTTTATATAATATTAAACTATTAATAGACGATGATGAAGATCTGATCAATGAGTCACAAGAATCCAGCGATCAGAATCATCTTAAGGTATCTTAAGGTAAGGTATTACTATGATAGATATGTTTGCTAGCTTACTCGAATAACTTACTTATTCATTAATACATGAGTTATAATCATTTTGTTAGGCAATCTTTTTAAAGATGACCTTTGTTTGGTGTCAAGTTTATTAGTTACAAAACAAACTAATCTCATGTTACTTTGCAGAAAATGACAAACGCAGATAGACAGGAGCAAGGTCATTAGTCACGCATGAATAGCCACGTGACTTGGAATTGAATGCAAATGGAAATGAAGAATCATCCAATAACAAGAATATTTGTCAATAGACAGTATACTATGGCGCCAACGCCAGAAACCTCCAGAACAATGGGTGGAGAAAACAACTTGAATGTAACTTCAGAGAATGAGACATTGGTAGTGACAAAATCACCAGAACTAGCACCAACACAGGAACTAACACCAACACATGAACTAACACCAACACAGGAACTAACACCAACACATGAACTAACACCAACACACGAACTAACACCAACACATGAACTAACACCAACACAAGAACTAACACCAATACTGGAACAGACGACACCTGAAATTGGCAACAGTGGTAAGTCAACTTCTTGACAGACATGATTAAAATCTGGAATGAACTGTCCATCACTTTAAAATCTGGAATAAACTGACCATCTCTTTAAAATCTGGAATGAACTGTCCATCACTTTAAAATCTGGAATGAACTGTCCATCACTTTAAAATCTGGAATGAACTGTCCATCACTTTAAAATCTGGAATGAACTGACCATCTCTTTAAAATCTGGAATGAACTGACCATCTCTTTAAAATCTGGAATGAACTGACCATCTCTTTAAAATCTGGAATGAACTGTCCATCACTTTAAAATCTGGAATGAACTGTCCATCACTTTAAAATCTGGAATGAACTGTCCATCACTTTGAAATCATCTGAAACTATAGCTACTAGTTACTTTTAGCAAACATTTCAAGATACATTTTTTCAAAATTGCATTTCTAGCCTAAATCCTTGGCAGCCTTCATTCTGATGATGGCTTTGGCATGTCACTATTCATGATATCATGTTTAATTATTCTGGTTTGTTGTGCCTTTGAGCTCAGGTTCCTCAGGATTTAGTTGCTATAGTAGTTTATTAT
This sequence comes from Lamellibrachia columna, assembly GCA_963662155.1. Lineage (NCBI taxonomy): Eukaryota > Metazoa > Annelida > Polychaeta > Sabellida > Siboglinidae > Lamellibrachia > Lamellibrachia columna. The sequence continues at coordinate 40,572,189 of OY759270.1, forward strand.
TATTATTATTATGTCAAAATATAAAATGAAAACTACTCAAAGTGGACATTTGAACTATATTAAAATAAAATAGATGGGAAAATAGACTTTAGGCTGGAAGTGGTTGGTTCTTGCTTCAGTCGCCCTCACTAAAACACTTATTTCACTGTATATTCCAGAGGCTGAAAACTATCAATTTTGTCTTGTAAACTTGGTTGCAGCTTCAGGTATGGTCACTGCGCTGGCATCATCTATGGTGGCAGTGTTTGTGGTGGTGGTCATTGCTGCGTCCATCTGTTGCTATGCGACCAAACGCTTCAGGTAACCTCACCTTCACAGCACATTGTTTCACAATCATCACCTATTTAAAAGCTAGGTACACTAAATTAAGGTGAACTGATAGTCATGGGTTTGGGGCTATGCACCTAAAAGAGTTAATAAAAACTAACCATTTAATAATTAAGTCTTGTATAGACAGATAGATTTGCAACTAAAAGTGGGAGATTCTGGTAAAATCTGTGTTCCTGGCATGTTGACCAGGGCAACCAATAAGCGTTTGTCAGTTCATGGAAATCGATGCAGCTGGACTTCTGCTAAGTGCCTTCGATTGAGAATGAAAGGCTGATGGGTATACAACAAAGCAACACAAACTCTCAATCAAGCTGCTATGTCAAAATGGGGTTTAGAAGTTTAGTAAACAAAGGCCAAAATATGTTGCATAAGTTGAGTTTAGAAGCACGGCAATGGCAAGTATAGGACTAGGTGTTTACAAATAGATTTTCAGTTGGTGAGTAAATATTGCGAGAAGTAGGATTATCTAACAGTATGGCGCAGTCCATGAAATAAAGATGCTGTGTATTCAACAAGGTTTTCCTAGTAAACCTGTGGCGCGATATTCTTGATTATAGTTATAAATGATTATGTTTTATTAAATCTTTATGTTTTATTAACTCATGTAGGTCTTAATGTTTACTTTGAATAGCTATCCACCTAGACAATAGGGCAAATTATTGTAACTGTTTTTATGCATTATTATTAACTATTATTATTCATTTATAATTATTATTAAACAGGAATTACAACTACATTTGACTTTTGCTATAAGGAGTAAATATTGCAAGATGGGAGGACTGCTTGAAGAGAGATTTGGCAGGAGTGGGAGGGGTAGAGGGGAGTGGAGAATGAGAGGGAGGGATAGAGAGGAGTGGAGAATGAGAGGGAGGGATAGAGGGGAGTGGAGAATGAGAGGGAGGGATAGAGGGGAGTGGAGAATGAGAGGGAGGGATAGAGAGGAGTGGAGAATGAGAGGGAGGGATAGAGGGGAGTGGAGAATGAGAGGGAGGGATAGAGGGGAGTGGAGAATGAGAGGGAGGGATAGAGGGGAGTGGAGAATGAGAGGGAGGGATAGAGGGGAGTGGAGAATGAGAGGGAGGGATAGAGGGGAGTGGAGAATGAGAGGGAGGGATAGAGGGGAGTGGAGAATGAGAGCGAGGGATAGAGGGGAGTGGAGAATGAGAGGGAGGGATAGAGGGGAGTGGAGAATGAGAGGGAGGGATAGAGGGGAGTGGAGAATGAGAGGGAGGGATAGAGGGGAGTGGAGAATGAGAGGGAGGGATATTGGGGAGTAGAGAATGAGAGGGAGGGGTAGAGGGGAGTGTAGAATGAGAGGGAGGGATAGAGGGGAGTGGAGAATGAGAGGGAGGGATAGAGGGGAGTGGAGAATGAGAGGGAGGGATAGAGGGGAGAGGAGAATGAGAGGGAGGGATATTGGGGAGTGGAGAATGAGAGCGAGGGATAGAGAATGAGAGGGAGGGATAGAGGGGAGTGGAGAATGAGAGGGAGGGATATTGGGGAGTGGAGAATGAGAGGGAGGGGTAGAGGGGAGTGTAGAATGAGAGGGAGGGATAGAGGGGAGTGGAGAATGAGAGGGAGGGATAGAGGGGAGTGGAGAATGAGAGGGAGGGATAGAGGGGAGTGGAGAATGAGAGGGAGGGATAGAGGGGAGTGGAGAATGAGAGGGAGGGATAGAGGGGAGAGGAGATGGGTGGTGGAGACGGCAGTGAAATGGGAACAATGACAAAGAAAAGGAGGAAGAAAATCAACAATCAGCATCAGTGTCAGCCTCACCCTCTACTTCAGGGATAAAGAGGACAGCAACAACATGCTTTGGTTCTGCAATGCCCTGTAACAATGAGGATGTACCCACTTGGAATGGAGTCCATTGTATAATAATGTCCTTAGTGGTTAATGAAACCTATGCCAATCAACCTAACACTGGAGGTATACTTTCAGACAGAGACAGTGTGGCATCACAAGAAGAGGAAGAACCAAAAAGATGAAAAGAAACGCCAAACCACCTTCTCGGCACAACATTGTAATGCTTGAGACAAATGCCTACAACTCCTTGGTGGAAAACGTGATGTCAAATCCACAGCAGAATACAACATCTTCTCAGCATACACACAGAAAACACATAAAGAAACTTGCAAATCATGATGGATCCCCCAGCCGATATTCAAAAGAAATTGACTCTTCTCCGGATCATGTGACAGAACCAGTTTATTTAGTTCTGATACCAGACCCACCTCAACGAAGAGAATCAGGTGGGACGGTCCAAAACCACACGAATAAGAAATCATTGGACGTCGGGATTAAATGCGACATTTCTTTCAGTGCAACTTCACCAGCAGATGGTGTTGGAAACAGCAAATTATATGTGAATGTGAATCCCAATCAAACTGATACTGTACAACATCAGAACATTTCTTCTGACCAAAAACCCAAACGAAGCATTGATAAACCCAACGAGCAAATGTCGTCTGATGGATCAAAGGTCAACGGTCATGCTGAACAGCCAGCAATAACAAAAACTGCCCCTCCTGTGCTCAATGGTAAAACAAAGTCCCACGTCAACGAAAGCAGCCAAGAAGTCGGTGGGTCAGATTTAAAGGTCACAACAACTGACCTTGCAGGCACAGATGGGGGAAACAAGAAGAACATTGTCTATGAAAATGTTTCCCCTAAAACTGGAGCAAAGATGCCAAAATTGCAGGACAAACAGCAGATGAATGGCATAGATAACAATGGCATAGATAACAATGGCATAGATAACAATGCTTATGAAGAAGTAGAAGTTGCATAGAACAGCGGTGCACAAGCACATGGTAACAGCAGTTACAAAACTGAAATCACTCAAAACTTCCTTAATTTGCTATGTCAGTATATTGTATATTGTATAATTGTATTCTTGCCACATAGTTTTTTAGTAATTTTAGTAAACTTTTAGTAAAAATAAAGATGCAATTCTGCTTAACAAAATAGTCTCCATTGCATCATTGTGCAAGTGTAATGCTTGTTCTGAACAAATATCATTAATAACAGTATAGTTGATTCTACCATGTTGCACTTTCATGAGCGTGTGTCTAGCTATGTGGTACCACCTGGGGATCAGTGAAGAAACTGCTATTTCAGGGTCATAGCGGCTGGTCCCGGGTTTAGCCCGAGGAATATTTGTTTTATTTTTGTGGCACCACCTGGTGGAGACATTTTGTAACTCCTAAGGACACACCTAGAGGGAATAACTGTTAAGTTATAAATAATGTGTGTGACGTTGACTATATTTGTGTTAGATTTTGCTATTTACCGATATCGGCGTTTTTGTACTTTGCATATCATTTCGTACTTGCATTTTATTATTTGTAAACCTTGTAGGCATGGGGCTCCAGCCCTCGTATTTCAATTTGACCTATCTCGAATAGCTTACTACAGGCCTGTATTTTTGCTCAAATTAAAATTGTTTTAAACATCGGATTTAATTTGCATTAAACTAACACAACCAGCCAATGAACTGATCAACATTTACAGCATATTCATGATAACTTTCTAAATACTGAAGAAAACAGTCTTTATGAGTTGTCAACATTTCTGATACCTTTAATGAGTCATGCAGTGACTGGCGAATGTCGACAACCTTTCCCTGTCTGATGACAGACTGGGGTATCTTGTGGAGAAACTGCTCCATCGTCAGCTTTCTGCCTGGAAGAATGGAAGAATGATGTTAAGAGATATGATGTAACTGTATTAAATGATACTGATGTTAAGAGATATGATGTTAAGAGATATGATGTAACTGTATTAAATGATACTGATGTTCTAGATGTATGATACAAGACCAAAATTAGAAATTCCATTGACAACCATTATGTTTCCCATTGGCACCTGCTAGCCATGATTATAATACTAGCATGCAGGCAAATCTTGCAAGATCACTGTTCGCAGTAAACGCATGCACATGAAAATGTGAAATCACTTGAGCCCAAAGAAGTTACATGTGTCTAGAATAGTCTCGTGTGCAACAAATAGATTAATTTTACCATGATTTTTTTTTTTTTTGTAAATTACAAAAAGCAGGACATTTCGCAAAAAAGCGGTATTTCCCACATGAAAGCGGTCATGTTGGCACCTATGTACTAGGCAGATGCACGCATTCACCAAATGATAACTAAATGACCATGAGTATGAAAGACGTAAATGTGATTGTTGTGACTTGTGAACTTTGAGAGCTCCTTGAGCTCCTCCTCACCTGGGAGGTCTTTGTTTGTCTCCTGATTCAGTCTCTCCTCCAGCCCTTGGTTGGCATCCTTCAGGTTCGTCGGAACAAGTCTGGAGGGTTTCTTCTCCCCTCCCAGCAACTCCCCGTGGCCCTCAAAAATCTGACTCAGTCGGTCAAGAAATTCAACTGACCTCTTGTCCGTGACCTGCAAAACAAGAATTGCATATTTGACATGTGCGTTGCTCTCCAGTGCATCTCTGAACAGGGTCAGCTAAAATGTTGCGTACATTTACGGTCTATCTTCACAAATGTGTACATTTCGTAAGGTTATCATGAATAAATAATGTTTATTGTTGTTATCCTTGAAACGGCAGCAAGAGGATTTGAAACGAGATTCTCTTGATTGAGTCTGATATTGGATATTCTACCCAAACACCACCATGCTCCACATTAGTTTAACATGCAATACAAATGTAATAAAGTCCATACATATTTTCCATAAAGAAATGCAAACAGGCAATGAACAGACGACCCATAACTAAATAATGGCTGAATCATTATTGTATAATGACCATGTCTTTGGGACTTTTGTAATGTCCACCATCCATTTAGTATCTCAAGGTTGGTTGGACATTAACATATGAAACGTCTTGACCTCTGTCCAAGACTGACCACTGATGTTTGAGCATGGCAGCATATCGTAAACCTCTGCACTAGAGTCTACATACACTGTAGCTATGATAATGCATTGCTGACGTCACCTCATGTCTTCATGTCTTCATTACAGATTTTTCTGGCATCTTATGACATAGGAGTTTATATTTTCCAATTTAAGTGTAGATCACAGTATTATTTTCTTGTTTGCAATGAAAACCCATTTTCATTTGCTTATTTGGCTGCACATAAACTTCATCTTTGTGGATACGCACAACTTAGTTTTAGTGTTTTGTCACTCGTGGCTACTGCATTTTTCTTTATTTTGTTTATCAATCAGAATGTCTATATTAGTTCTGCAGAAGAGGAAGACCGAGACTGAGATGGGAGGACTGCATGAAGAGAGATTTGGGGGGAGTGGGAGGGGAGTGGAGAATGAGAGGGAGGGATAGAGGGGAGGGGAGAATGTGAGGGAGGGATAGGAGGGAGTGGAGAATGAGAGGGAGGGATAGGAGGGAGTGGAGAATGAGAGGGAGGGATAGGAGAGAGTGGAGAATGAGAGGGAGGGATAGGAGGGAGTGGAGAATGAGACGGAGGGATAGGAGGGAGTGGAGAATGAGAGGGAGGGATAGGAGGGAGTGGAGAATGAGAGGGAGGGATAGGAGAGAGTGGAGAATGAGAGGGAGGGATAGGAGGGAGTGGAGATTGAGAGGGAGGGATAGGAGGGAGTGGAGAATGAGAGGGAGGGATAGGAGGGAGTGGAGAATGAGAGGGAGGGATAGGAGGGAGTGGAGAATGAGATGGAGGGATAGGAGGGAGTGGAGAATGAAAGGGAGGGATAGGAGGGAGTGGAGATGGGTGGTGGACATAGCAGTGAAACGGGATCAGTGACGAAGAAAAAGGAAAACAAAAATGGACAGCCAGTATCGATGTCAGCCTCACCCTGGACTTCAGGGATAAAGAGGACAGCAACAACATGATTTGGTTCTGCAATGCCCTGTAACAATGAGGATATACCCACTAGGAATGGTACTCCATCAGGGAAGCGCCCCTGTAACTCGGAAGGGAAGTACCCATCCATGATGTCCCCTAAACACCGCTGAGTGACCGGCTCCTCAAACGAACGGAACGGCCCAGCAAACATCACAATTCCATTGGCGTACAATGTCAGTGGGATCACATCAGGCATCTGAAAGGCAGAACATCACATCAGGCATTTGGTATCTCAAACATCTCAATCTATCATCCAATCAGACATCTCTAAAACCAAACAAAAAGTTGAAAAACATGACTTGTACTGACTGGAATTTCTTTTGGAAAATGCATAAATATTGGTTTATTATAAGCCATCCTCTCTCACTACTGGCTGTCCCCTTTTGAGATCTGTCTTAACACTATCTCTCCATCTCAATTTCAGTCTTCCTCTTCTCCTCTACCACCCTCTTCTGTTTTCCATGCTCTCTTTGTCAATCTCTCCACACTCATTCTCTGCATGTGTCCCGCCCACCACAGCCTGCTCCCCACTACCTTCATCCTCCCCACTACCTTCATCCTCCCCACTACCTTCATCCTCCCCACTACCTTCATCCTCCCCACTACCTTCGTCCTCCCCACTACCTTCGTCCTCCCCACTACCTTCATTCTCCCCACTACCTTCATCCTCTCCACTGCCTTCATCCTCCCCATTACCTTCATCCTCCCCACTACCTTCATCCTCCCCACTACCTACATCCTCCCCACTGCCTTCATCCTCCCCACTGCCTTCATCCTCCCCACTGCCTTCATCCTCCCCACTACCTTCATCCTCCCCACTACCTTCATCCTCCCCACTACCTCATCCTCCCCACTACCTTCATCCTCCCCACTACCTTCATCCTTCATTCTTGTTTCACTTTACATATTCTCTGAACCCAGTTGCCCTGTTACCTGCTTCTCCTCCTGTCTCTATATAAATGTACTAATTATTATCATTATCATAGTTCTGACAAGACACCTATGTTTAGTTCTGACCTTCACCACAAGATAGCAGCACTGATATATTGCTGTCATTATGTCCATCATACAGGACCCAGTAAAGTGTGGCCAATCGAGTGACCATTCCTGCAGGGAACGGATACTGACAAAATGTCTATAAAAATGGGAACTACAACCACTCGGCACAGATCAAACATATACCACACAACACCGGTCTTTGCCTACCATTTCTCAGGTCAACAATGTTTAGGCAGTAATAAGGCCTTTTATTTCTTATCATTTGATTTATGGATCCGTCGACTCAATATTTTCGTTTTTGAAAAAACTACATAACATTTTCATCATGTCGTATTTAAGTATGAAACAACAATATTCCACATAATTTTATGTACAAAATATATACTCTTTTTTTAAAAATATCGGTCCTAGTAGCATAAACGTCTTCTGCAGTTCTGTATATTATCACTGTTTGGATGGCAAAAATTGCACAAAACACAATATTTTAAAAGAATATAATATTATGTTTATTTTTGTATATGGAATGATGTAGAATAATTGAATGAAGGCAAAGAAAGGCATAGAAAAAAATTAGGTAAGAATGTCATTTAGCAGCGTAAATATATCATAAAGGGTAGTTTAATTAACGGGACACAGCATCAGGGCTCGTTTGTGTGCATAGAGATTCGGATAGCGTATCTGTGAATTATTTTTGTATACGTACAGCATATGTTTCTGGACAGTTGAGATTTAAATTATTTTAAGTGTCTGAATATACATTTGGCCAATGTGGTACTATTTTTCCCAAATGACCGATCCATTTTTGTGTTTAAAAAAATCTGTAAACTAAGGCCTTAAAATGACAATTTGACCCACTTTCAACCTGGCACCATCGGCCGTCCGCTGTATCTGAGCGATACCCTCTCCCGCAAGGATGTTCAGTTCTTCAATGTTCCTCATAATGAGGTCATAGTCGACCCGGAAACCACCCTTCTTCACATGAGAGCTTCCTACAAAGAGAGAACATCAATGCTGCCAAGAAACTGTGAATCTCTACATTTTAAACTTTTAAAATATTGTTCCCAGTCATCTACGATTCAAAGAGAGGTAAGCTGCAGGTACCATGTTCTGTCAGATAACGATTCAAAGAGAGGTAAGCTACACGTACCATGTTCTGTCAGATAACGATTTCAGAATGTTAATGTTGGCATTTCAACACTGCTTTTTACATTCTCAACTGCAGACTTCAAAAGAAATTTCAACTATATATTATTACACAGTTACTCATAACGTAAGATAACATATTCTTAATATCATTATGGTATATAAGTCTATATACAGGTATGTAGTACTTCTTCATGTCAAAAAAACAATTATATCCGATTTGATATATCATACATTTCTACCAAAAAATTTAACTTTTGAACAAATTATGGAATCATGACAACTTCCTCCTTCATAGCCCTGACAGGGCCAAACATGACAACTTCCTCCTTCATAACCCTGACAGGGCCAAACATGACAACTTCCTCCTTCATAGCCCTGACAGGACCAAACATGACAACTTCCTCCTTCATAGCCCTGACAGGGCCAAACATGACAACTTCCACCTTCATAGCCCTGACAGGACCAAACATGACAACTTCCTCCTTCATAGCCCTGACAGGGCCAAACATAACAACTTCCTCCTTCATAGCCCTGACAGGGCCAAACATGACAACTTCCACTTTCATAGCCCTGACAGGGCCAAACATGACAACTTCCTCCTTCATAGCCCTGACAGGGCCAAACATGACAACTTCCTCCTTCATAGCCCTGACAGGACCAAACATGACAACTTCCTCCTTCATAGCCCTGACTGGACCAAACATGACAACTTCCTCCTTCATAGCCCTGACTGGACCAAACATGACAACTTCCTCCTTCATAGCCCTGACAGGACCAAACATGACAACTTCCTCCTTCATAGTCCTGACAGGACCAAACATGACAACTTCCTCCTTCATAGCCCTGACAGGACCAAACATGACAACTTCCTCCTTCATAGCCCTGACAGGACCAAACATGACAACTTCCTCCTTCATAGCCCTGACAGGACCAAACATGACAACTTCCTCCTTCATAGCCCTGACAGGACCAAACATGACAACTTCCTCCTTCATAGCCCTGACAGGACCAAACATGACAACTTCCTCCTTCATAGCCCTGACAGGACCAAACATGACAACTTCCTCCTTCATAGCACTGACAGGACCAAACATGACAACTTCCTCCTTCATAGCCCTGACAGGACCAAACATGACAACTTCCTCCTTCATAGCCCTGACAGGGCCAAACATGACAACTTCCTCCTTCATAGCCCTGACAGGACCAAACATGACAACTTCCTCCTTCATAGCCCTGACAGGGCCAAACATGACAACTTCCTCCTTCATAGCCCTGACAGGACCAAACATGACAACTTCCTCCTTCATAGCCCTGACAGGGCCAAACATGACAACTTCCTCCTTCATAGCCCTGACAGGGCCAAACATAACAACTTCCTCCTTCATAGCCCTGACAGGGCCAAACATGACAACTTCCTCCTTCATAGCCCTGACAGGACCAAACATGACAACTTCCTCCTTCATAGCCCTGACAGGACCAAACATGACAACTTCCTCCTTCATAGCCTTGACAGGACCTGACATGACAACTTCCTCCTTCATAGCCCTGACAGGGCCTGACATGACAACTTCCTCCTTCATAGTCCTGACAGGACCAAACATGACAACTTCCTCCTTCATAGCCCTGACAGGGCCAAACATGACAACTTCCTCCTTCATAGCCCTGACAGGACCAAACATGACAACTTCCTCCTTCATAGCCCTGACAGGGCCAAACATAACAACTTCCACCTTCATAGCCCTGACAGGACCAAACATGACAACTTCCTCCTTCATAGCCCTGGCAGGGCCAAACATAACAACTTCCTCCTTCATAGCCCTGACAGGGCCAAACATAACAACTTCCTCCTTCATAGCCCCGACAGGGCCTGACATGACAACTTCCTCCTTCATAGCCCTGACAGGGCCTGACATGACAACTTCCTCCTTCATAGCCCTGACAGGACCAAACATGACAACTTCCTCCTTCATAGCCCTGACAGGGCCTGACATGACAACTTCCTCCTTCATAGCCCTGACAGGGCCAAACATGACAACTTCCTCCTTCATAGCCCTGACAGGGCCAAACATGACAACTTCCTCCTTCATAGCCCTGACAGGGCCTGACATGACAACTTCCTCCTTCATAGCCCTGACAGGGCCAAACATGACCAGGGCATCCAGTGATATTTATTAATTGAGTAGTGAGTAGTGATCATAAGTCAGCTGTGTTAAAAATTCAAAACTAAAATGGCATAAATAGAAAATAATCTTTACATTTATAAGCAGTGATCAGTTTTTGTCCTCCAATTAATATTCACCAAGTAATCCATGTGCTACATTTCATCCACAGCAATGGACAAATGACAAATCCACATGTCTCCCATTTAATTATTAACAGAAAGTTTATTAAGAAAGACTGACATACAGGAATTGGAAATATTTATTAGTCCCAAAGACATAACAAAACAGAGTATTCAACACAAAAACCATACAATATATTACATCTAAGTCGACATGAGAAAACGAAGTGGTAAGAATATAGAGTATAGTCTGAAAATAAAAGATAATGTCATATAAGGGACGGGAGACTCCTACTAAGACTAAAAATTAATTGCTGTCATAGGAGCCACCCTGTCAATTAATTTCACCGTTTATTTAAGTTATAAAAAAAGAAAATCCCTAGTGATATTAGTGCATAATTACTGAATGAACAAAAGTAATGTAGATAGCCTTGAATGGATAGATGATCCGGTTTCTTGGTTATTAATATTAAGCATAATTACCTCTCAAGAAACTTAGCGTTCGTTCTGAATATTTCAACTGCATCTCGCAGAATGAACACTAAGTTTCTTGAGAGGTAATTATGCTTAATAATAATGTAGATATGTCTGTATATTACAAATGCCAAATATACATACAACCGGTTTTACATACAGTAATTTTTAACCAAGGAGTATGTATTCAGATAATAAAGTTTTATATAATTTGTGAAACCATGTAAACTGTGAGTGGTGACCTTGTCTTTTACTAATACTCTTTATTTAATGCTGAGTCTGTACCGGGCTGAATGAATCCAGAGTTGCATTTTTTTTTATTTCACATAAATACTTTTATATAAGTTGTTTTTTGTTGCAAATCTATTATTCAATGATATTTCTAATCATTTCCACAAATTATGATGGAATAAAAACAGTACTATTAAAACTACTTACAATAATGTCCTAGTAATATCAATTTTATAAAGGTACTGTCAATCACATATAAAAAAATCAATCACATATTACTATATAATAATTATAAATGAAACTTATTTGCATGCAAGTAACAGCCTCTACCAGGGCATCTAACTTAAATAGCTTGGCAGTGAAATAAATAAATAGAAAATCATCATACAAGCTAAAAAAACAATAATATGTAATACTAGAGAAAAAATTAGTAGACGTATTTTCAACACAACTACTTGTGTACACATACACAGACAAACGTATGTATGCACACATATACACACTAGCAATATCTACCAACCAGTCACTATGCATCTAACTGTAATTGTATTCACAAGGTGGCAGCACCTCCCTTATAAATATTACAGGATTTGGGACAACTGATGAAAAAATTACCACACCAACTGATGCTGTTGGAGAGTTTGAGAGGGCACCACCAACAATTGCTGTTGGAGAGTTTGGGGGGCACCACCAACTGATGTTGTGGGAGAGCGTGAGGGGCACCACCAACTGATGCTGTGGGATAGTTTGAGGGGCACCACTAACAGCTGTTGTTACATCAACTGTATTGAGTGTTGAACGGGGCAGCAGGCATGCAGGTATCTTGTTTGGACAGATCGACGCTGTGCTGTTAGATTTTACCAAAAACATTTGACAAAGCTCCTCATCCCCATCTGCCAGCCAAGCTGCACCATCACACAACACACAGCAATACACTGGACTGGATCCAAAGCTTCCAAGAAGTGGTCCTTGAAGGTAAAAGGTCATCCATTGCTGCTGTCACCTCAAGCGTCCCACATTGAGCACAGAGCTCGGTTCCATTTTTGTTCCTGTGTTACACTAATGACCTCCCAGACCAAGTATCCTGCATGTCTACTTGCCAATGACTGCCTCCTGTACTGGAACATCAACTCACTTGCTGAAGCAGATAAAATACAAAATTACATCGACAGAATGCAGAACTGGGAGACAGACAGACTGGTGGAGTTCAATCTGTGCAAGTGCAAGATCATCAGAATCACAAACAGAAGGAAGAAGTGATCAGCTGCTACTCCATCCATGGAAAAGCACTGAAGGAGATCAATGGCGCCAAGTACCTTGACATAACCATTGACAGTAAACTTAGCATGGAATGAAAACATCATCAACATAACAAAGAAGGCCAACATATCAGGCCATTCTTACAGTGCAATATCAACAGCTGCCCCTAAGCTATCAAATCGTTGTGTTACCAGATGCAAGGCCTATTGTGGAGTATGCGTCGATGTTGTGGGACCCACCCATTAACAAGAACATCACCTCAGTGGAGAATGTCAGGCAAAGAAGCCCACTTCATGAAGAGCACCTTCTGGTGATGCAGCAGAGTAGGAAACATGATACAGTGTCAGGAATGGAAGATGCTGGAGAGAAGACGAGTTGACGCCAATCTGGTGATGCTCTGCCACATCAAGAACAAATTGGTTGGTGTAACAATGAAGTCACTCGCTGCCGCACCAGTATATACCAGAGGCAGCGCTCATTGCTTCCAGACATACACCACGTTGACACATACAAACATTCATTCTTCCCCAGCACTGTCAGACTGTGGAACAAGGCTACACAGAAGAAATGGTTAGCCAACATTCAGTAAAAACATTTAGACAGTACCGTCTCTTCATGTTAGCATAGAACAAATAATATATTCCTTAACTTATAGGTCCACCAATGTACAACTACCTGGTAAACTATACAAATGTGACATATTCTAACCAATACAGAGCCGAACCAGTGTTACACCCGCAGACAGATCAACAACACTCTAACCACATTTATATGTGGCTACCTCAGAGTTCTGGGCTGAAATAAAAGAGGAAGTCAAATGGGTCTTTGGAGGCAGATGAACACGACTGTGACAGAATGGTCCTTGTTGACCGAGGCTCTATGAAAAGAAAATGCTAGATTAGAAAGTTAGAAAATTCCCCTCTTATGATAAAGCTATGTTGTTTTTAACAATTGCATAAAAATGACCTTTTAGGATCTTGCCACAAGAAAATTGTCATTTCATAGAAAATTCTGAACTTTTGAACATCAAAAAGTATTCTTCTTTCAATACTTTGTCACAGAAAGTCACACACTCTGATAATGAATACATTAATTACAGGGAACTGATAAGGCTGGACTTTGGGGAGGACAAAAGAAAGGCTGGGGCACATATAATACATGTCAAATTACTCTGTACTAATCAGGGGCACCTAATAAATGTCAAATTACTCTGTAGCTTGATGAATGCAATACATTAGGTCTACTGCCTCCTGTTTTTCTGCACCAAAGTACATTTTGAGCTAATTTGAAAATCCACTGAACCAAAGTTTCAACAGTGTGCAATCAGCCATGCGATATAATTACTTCTCACATTCTTTACTTCTCAGGGACTAGTCATACTTCCTGTATTAAAGTGGTGATTCATTAAAGTATTGCCCGTGGACTTACTGATAACATGGCAGACTGATGCCAATCACTACTGTCGCACAACGACATGGAATTCTCTAAATGCAAAAAACTTTCATGCTGATGTCATGCGTGGATCAATCAATGCAACATGCATCGCCCACGATGCAGTAATCATCTGGTTTAGTTTGCTGTGTTAAACTGTTGTGGACACCCACCCACCCACCCACCCATGCAGCACTAGTAAAGCCCACCTACCTTGGCTCCACATGTCATCTCTTACTGTGACCCTGTCAGTGACAGCATCTTCCCCGTTGGACATGTCCGTGGAAGAGAGGGACTTATCCCCTACCCACATCATGCCATAATCGGCCAGGAACATCTTCAAACAATGCAACAAGGCAAGCTTCATAAGTTGTAGTCCTATTTTAATACTACAAAGTATGATCATTTTATTATACATATACATATATGTTATATGTATACGTCATGTCATACAAAATAAACCATATCTATTCTAACATCTTGATTGCACAAATGTGTTTTAATGAACCACAATTTTTAATATAATTTGACTGACATATGTTTATGAAAATCAACGTTGCAGTTCAACATGTATCTGGTAAAGATGGTATCTTCAGAGAACTTCGGAAACATGGAGGCCGATAAATTCAGGCATCACTGTACAACTTGACAGAGTCAGCTGCCTCCAACAAGAATGGAAAGATGCTAAATTGATTACCCAGTTTAAGAAAGTGGACTGTAGGCAATGCTGATGAAATATGGCTGCCCTGAAAGATTTATAAGATAGTAGGGGAAGGCAGTGTTAGTTGAGCCACTGGGTTAGTTGAGCCACCCATGTTTCCCAGGAAACTACAGCAGCGACAGTTACATGGCACCACCCAGTGATGTTATTAGAACATGATTGACATATAATAGGTTTGAACATGCGAGTTAAAAGTATGTTTTTTGATGTTTTTCAAAACTTTTAGGAATTGTGATTAATGTCTGCTGGTGTGTAAACTATTAATACACGTGACCAGACTTTGTTGTTTGTGCACTTACAAATGGTTTAACTTACAAATGGTTTAACTTACAAATGGTTTAACTATGCGCAGAGAAGAAGATTATTTACATCACTTTGCACATTAATGAGAAGTTAATTAAATAAGCTTAATTGTCGAAATGAGGCTAGTTGAGCCATCCAAGACCCAAGGAAGGTTTAGTTGAGCAGCAGTTAAAGAACGAAGACAAGTATTCTTTACCCCAAAATACATAAAAGAATTCATTTTTCCGAGCAAATTGGGACATCGGATAGCAACAATACAACATAATAGCAGTTATGGTTGTGATTTACCTATAGGTCCATATTAATTAAGTATTTTAACTTATTAATTAAGCATGTAGACTAGTCAGAGACATGTTGTCCCCATTGGGTAGATGTGGTGGCTGAGTTGCTATGAATTTTTTGTACAAGGCCTATGTAAATTATACAAATAAAGCATTTATGCTGTACTGTGGCTGAACTTAACCCACACCAAGTGTTAGTTGAGCCAGCTTACTAACCTTATTTGAATCAGCTAGATATAATTATCTATGCATGCTAGATATATTATCTTTATGTAAAATTATATATTAATAATCATAGTTTATGTGAATAAAAATTAAAAAGTTCAATACAAAAAGCTGATTTTTGCACCACAGATCTCAGAAAGGGTCTAGAGTAACATACTAAAAAATCCCCATGAATCCACCTTGAGCTAAACACAGAATTCAAGATAGCATCCAAGATGGCGGCAACTCTTTGATTAACTATGTAGCTTCAGAACCACTTATGCTAGAGGGCAAATATTAATGTCTAAGGTAGGGTTTTCCACCATGCTCTATCCAACTAACACCACTAAAACATTATAGTCATCAGAACATGCATTTATTTAATTTTTTACTCTAATCAGGGCAAATAGTAAGGGAAAAAGTGAATAAAATTTTAATTCCCTTCATCTTATTATCTATGACAGTGAGTAGCATAACATTCAATTCAGTGTTACGTACTAATACAGACAATCTGACTGCATGAGATGCTATCATAACATTCACCCTACTGCATACTCGATACCAGTTGCTTAAAGCTTCATCATCAACTCCACCGTGTCTAGGCTTCACTATCAACCCCACTGAGTCTAGGCTTCACCATCAACCCCACTGAGTCTAGGCTTCACCATCAACCCCACTGAGTCTAGGCTTCACCATCAACCCCACTGAGTCTAGGCTTCACTATCAACCCCACTGAGTCTAGGCTTCACCATCAACCCCACTGAGTCTAGGCTTCACCATCAACCCCACTGAGTCTAGGCTTCACCATCAACCCCACTGAGTCTAGGCTTCACCATCAACCCCACTGAGTCTAGGCTTCACTATCAACCCCACTGAGTCTAGGCTTCACCATCAACCCCACTGAGTCTAGGCTTCACCATCAACCCCACTGAGTCTAGGCTTCACCATCAACCCCACTGAGTCTAGGCTTCACCATCAACCCCACTGAGTCTACGCTTCACCATCAACCCCACTGAGTCTACACTTCACCATCAACCCCACTGAGTCTACGCTTCACCATCAACCCCACTGAGTCTACGCTTCAGCAGATTCATCCTGTGCGTATGTGTTGGAACACAAGTGTCCACTGCAGGATGAGCAGAAGACAGTGCAGTACAGCCCCGTCTTTATACATACACAGGCCTTCCCACAATGGCCTTTACAACCACAGGCCTTCCCACAATGGCCCTTACAACCACAGGCCTGTCCACAATGGCCCTTACAACCACAGGCCTTCCACAATGGCCCTTACAACCACAGGCCTTCCCACAGTGGCCCTTACTGTGGTGCGCACGTGTGAATGGTGAGCAACTTCATAACAATTATTATCTAGTTATCCCCATTTAGGTATTGTGTAGTTAGATATATGCTACTAAGCAACCTAAATGTGTCACCAAACTCCTAACAAAACTCCTAACCACAGCGACCCATGGGATAACTTTTCTATGGGGTTACTTTTTTATAACCAGACCAGCACCAAGGGGAAAATTCCATTACTCATAGAGTGAGCAGGTGTAATGAGGTCAGCAACGAGGGAGTACCTGGATTCAAGTCAGTGCTTGCTAACCCGTCTCACTGCATTGAAGTAGTCTAAATGCACACTTGCCAAGCAGCAAGCACAATGGGAAGGGGGGAATGGATTGTGTGGTTATGGTCACAGTAACAAATATGTTGGCTGGAATGGAATCATTCCGTATTCCATTGTATTAAAATGCACCGCTTATGTGAATCAGCCTCTTAATGGAATCAAACTGCTCTGGTTCAAAGTGATTGCATTAAGTGGAGTCTACTGTAGGCTTATAGCATGATACATATGGCATCTCTGTATTTGCTTGTTCATGCATTATATTAAATATTCATACAATATATTTATATTATTAAATAGTAGCAAATAAAAAAATGTGCTTCTTAGAAGCATGTGATAGCAAAAGAGATGAATTATTGTGAGATGTCAAAGGTGGAAGTTCATGGGTCACGTTCTTACCTCCATGTCCAGGATCTGTTCCTGCAACTGAAGACATTTCTGCTCCAACTGTCGGACTTGACTTGGGCTGTCAGGTTCTACCAGAATATTCAAACATAAACTTATGCAACTCATCATAAAGTACCTATGACATGGTTTTTGTTATTTTTGCTCATACTCCAATTTATTTAGCTAATTCGTGTGCTCTTTTTGGCAAATTAGGTACGTAAATAGTTATATTTTAGAATTTTTTTTAATTACCGCTAGGAAACTAGAGATTTCTGGTGAGAAAGAGCGAAATTGGAAATGATGTCAATGGGGTCAAAGTAAATGACAATCGGTATACCAATTAAATATTGTGCGAACTGCACATTTGTTAATGACAGTTCATTGTCCATTGCAGTCAACAGGCATGGCAGGAATATACCAGGAATCAAAGGGGCATGAAATAAATGGTATTAAAAAAAGGGTTATTCTGACAATAAACTACACTTGTGGGAGCTGAGTCATGCTATTTTTATTAATGCGGTTTCTGAGTCATGTTGTTTCTCACTAATGCTTGTGAGTCATGGTGGTTCACATTAGTTCAGATACAAATCTAAACCAATTACAATTCAGATCAAACAAACAGTTCAGACTAGTTCATTCACCTGACGCTAGAGAACAGTAAATGTGATTAATATCTAGGTCAACGTGATCCACAGCTGAAGGGACGCTTGTACACTGTCACCAGTGTGAATGTCATCCTTTGTGAAAATTTAAAAACACAACACCATGGTAGTTAGTCTGCCTGGTATGAACACTAGTCATTGAATGACAGTCTATATGTATGCGCTGAAAGATGAAGTCAAGAAAAAACAAAAGGACATGAAACTAATAAAATGTATTAAGAGTAAAGTAATATACTGTTTTATACAAATAATGTAGTGTTCCGTAACGTACTGTTCCATTGACTTGTGAGGTTATACTCCAAACAGCTCTGCCTAGGGCTAATATATAAGAGTGGTTTATTTTCAGAGTTTTCATTCTCTATAGAGTTAGTGAGCCCACTGCAGGTTACACAGTTAGCGAAGATGCCAAGGTAAAAAAGATGTATTAATGCAGGATGGCTGAACGCTTCACAAAGAAGTTGAACAAGTCTGGCAGGATACTGTGTCCCCCCCCCCTCTCTCTCTCTCTATATATATATATATATTAATTTATATATATATATATTAATTTAATTGCACACACACACACACACACACACACACACACACACACACACACACACACACACACACACACACACACACACACATATATATTAATTTAATTGCACACACATGCATATATATATATATATATATATATACATATATATATATATATAGCGCAGTATCCAGTCCACAGGACCACTCAAACCTGGTACACTTAACACCCTGGCAGACCTGTTCAACTTTACTTCTTTGTGAAGCATTCAGCCATGCTGCAATCAGTGCACAAAGATTTCATTCAATCACCACCACTATCAAAGTGGTAGAAGGTAGAAGGATCCAACAGTTTTAATGTCTCTTCCAAAAGACACAGACAAACTGGGGTGAACATAATTGCCCATGGTTCGAAACCGCGGAGATGGACTCAAACCTTGGTCCTTTTGGTCGACATTCTGGAGTTCAAAAAAACAAAGCAACTGCACCCAAGAAAATTCCCCAGTTACGTGCGTTAGTCCAGTTTTTTGAAAAGTGGTAATATTTTACACCTTTGTGACAACAGTAAACATGTAAATCATACTGGTTGCGTTGTGGATGTGGTGTATGGCAGGCGTATGGCAGGTGTTTCAAGCTATCAGACTTTAACTAGTAAAAAAGGAATTGTTTTTGTTAGCCTGGGAGTTTACCAGGTATGCAAGAATGCACGCGGAATAGAAAATCGTTGAGGGAGATAAGCACTTTGAAGTACCACTGAAAGAGGCACGGGTCAGTCAGGTCAGTTGGCAATGGTTGACTCAAATTTATCTCATCAATCCAAATACCTGTTTGACTAGCTATACTGTTTTCAGCATCCACTGGTCATGCACTGGTTGTTCTTACAAACAGCTAGTCTTTTTTGAAATCTACATTTCCAGCACCTCCTCAGAATCTGACACTGGTGTTGTGATAATGTGTTGTGAATTAAAACAATTATTTACCGAGATATTACTAAATTACCAATTGTTGCTCGGGTTATTTGAACCCAAACCTACAGTCAAATGGGATGGTGTTCTTTCAGTCATTTAATAAAACCTTGTATTAAGTCACTGGATGGAAATTTGAAAACTCTTCTGATGTTGTGGTAGGTAATGTTGTGGTAGGTAATGTTGTGGTAGGTAATGCTAATGCAATGGTGTTGCTGATAAAGCTATGTTACAATTTTTTTTATTATTGACTAAATTATATTTTTTATGTTTTGATGTCATACTTTATAGGTTTTTTTAATAAACTGTGACAAGGGTGATAGAAAGGCAGCTATGGAAAGTAAAAAAAAACTTTTTAATGTGCATTACTGTTGTTGACCTCTAATAACCACTCATTCAAAATAAAAGTATGAACTCACCAAAATTAACTGCAGATCAGTAAAAAGTTGGCAGCTGTAATATGCTATATAATGAGCTGAGAATAACAATGCTTGTGGGCTTTGTGAAAGCCAGACCCGGAAGTTAGTGCCAGTGCCTACTAGCACTGATGTTGCTGATAAAACTAACCAAGACGCCAACAAAGCTATGAGTAACATCAGATAAAATACAGTAGTGTTGCACAGAGAGAACCTTCCATACCGCAGTGAGAGCCAACATCAACCACATCATTCAGACAATGTAGTCTTTATATATAACTTTGCTTGGACAGATATTTGTAATTAGAGCCAGCAATCATCACAATCAACAAACACAAAACCAATGACCACAAAGAGTAGATTTGGAGCAAAAAGCAGTAACTGTTTGTTACAAACAAAGGGAACTCTCCACCGAGATCAGCTTTATTTATGTCATCGCCTAGGTGCACAACGAGGCCAGGTAGTTGTCATGCAAATGTGCACTGGTATGACGCATGCTGCATGCGCTGGGTGTGTTCATGCAGTGGTGCTTCAGTCGTAATCTTGTTCTGCCCTGTTTAACTTGTTCAGTTATTGACATGCACCTTCAGGTCACTTGTGTTTCTTTGAAGTGTTTTACTATCTGTGTTTACAGACATGATTTATGGTTTGTTGAGATTCTGATTCTGTCTGATCTGCTGAGAGGTTGGGTTGGGAGGGAGAGGTTATGCTTGGAGAGAGTGGGACATGAGAGAAGGGGGAAGAGGAAGAGATAGGGAGAGAGCAGTGGGACAGGAGAAGGGTGCATCACTGAATCCCTATTTCCCTTTGCAAAGTGATATGTTAGTGCTATTGTTGAGAGATAAACGTGGGTTCAGTGAGCCCCTTAGGCTTAATGAAATAACTCCCTCACCAAACGTGTGGATGACCATTAGCTTTGGTAATACATATCAGATTACTAATGAGAATAATGTGAAATGTAACTCTATATGATGGCCAGTGGAAATAGTGATCAGTTTCTTTCATTTATTCTGCTATGGTCTGTCGTTCTGAACACATTGCAAAAATGTCTCCTTAGACTCAAAAAATCTCCTGATGTACAGTGTGAAATGCATGCCTGCTGATCTCATTCTTTGCATGACAAATGATGGCATTCGTGCACAGACTGAAAATGTAGTAGATTCACTTGATCACAGTGTTACAATCAGCCGGCTTTAACATGTGTTAGGTGATACATTTTAAGCCAAGCCCATTGAACTCCCACATCAGTTGTTATGTGATATATGTGAATGCACATAGCAGGTATACTCTTGACTCCATACTATCAGCATGATACCATTCATCAGGTAACAACGTCACACCTTTCAATATAAGGGGATGATGGAGCAATAAGCAAGGTGTATAAAGCTGATGTGTCAATGCCCAATTGGACTAATTGCAGAAATGTTTGTGAAGACAAAAACACTCTACATCCTTTATATTTGAATATAGTTGACTTTCAAAACCAGGCACTTCCACTTTCGCAAGTTTTTGAGTAAACCCCTTTAACTAACATACTATACATGTCTTGCCATGAGTAAACTTTTGTAAGCAAACCCAACTGTATTATCACACTAACAACATAGCAGACATGTACTTGTCATTAAGAAAAAGTCAAATTCATCGGAGTTTTTCATTAAAAACCAGACATTTCCACAATTAGCCAATGTGGACATAGGCTTGTATCATGTGACTGTGTGCTGTTTAAGATGGCATCTTCCATGATTTATACATGCATTTCATTAAAAACCAACCAAGTGAAAATTAAACGTAATTAGATTTTCTTTGTTTATGGAAGAAAGTGTCTTCCGAGTGTTGTAGTTTACTGTTATATTCATGTTCATCTCATAAAACTCATTTTCCCTTAATTACATAATTTGCATAAAATGGATTTCTGGGTGGGGGTTGGTCACAGTAGATTTTGGGTGACCTAGTGGCAGAGAGATTCCCACAGATGCAGTGTGAATGGTAAAATAGTGATATAGTTAGTACTTGTATCGTTATTAATGTTTGCTAGTCTGGCACAATACATCTGTGAATTGTAGATATTACGCATACACACAATTTGGGGGCAGGCGTGCTTGTTGTGATGATGTATGTCAATTTGGTGGTGAATGCTTGCATAATTGTTGTCATCTGAATACTGAATTAAATGTAATTTATTTGGCCTACTTCACTCTACACTGGACTTGCATTGTTATTCTGCATAATTGAATACATATGATTTTGAAAGTCACTGCTTCGTTGTTTCTGGCTTTATTCAAATTAAATTGATGAAATGAAAAGTTGGCTGTGACTACATTAATCGAGAACATCACTTGGCACTTTCTTGAGGTTTAGAGAGAATATTACTTTACTCGGCATATCTCAAGTCTCAAGTAGTTATACTCCAAACAGCCCAATCTTGAGTTAATGCAGGAGTTTGGACCAACGGCTTTTAGTGTCTCTTCCGAAAGACACGGGCAAAGTGGGGTGAATGAAATTGCCCAAGCTTCGAAACGGCGGAGGTGGAATCGAACCACCTTCCTCTCGATTGACAGGCAGGTGCTCTAACCATTAGACCACCACTCCCCACTGTATATGTATGTATGTATATACATATTATAACAAGGCTATTAGGTAAATAAAACACGAAGACTAGGGTAAATAATAGATGATGAATTGTGAAAGCTCGTTTCATAAGCAAGTGATTTAAAAGATTACACACAGGGGGTAAATGTGTTACTTGTTATGGACTCACAGACTGGTGGTGTCCACCTGTAACCAGCCAATGGTGTGAATGCAATCAGCTTGACAATACTCTAGTTATAATATATACATGTCTAATACATGAGGTAAGGTGTGAGTTGTTATGGAAAAAGAAGCTATAACCAACAGGTTGTGAAACAGTAGCAGCCACATTGGCGACAGTCTTAGTCTGATAGGCTACATGACAACAAAGCAAGGCACAAAAAACAAGATCTATATATTTTGACTGTGTATAAGTGCATTCACAATGGTAGATGCTGTAGAAATGGTCATCCATTAGGAATAGACAGGTAACAGGCAAGTTGATCGTTGAAAACAGTAACATGTGTGCTAGAATACTCACCCTTAGCGCTGCGTAGTATTGACAGTAACATGTGTGCTAGAATACTCACCCTTAGCGCTGCGTAGTACTGACAGTAACATGTGTGCTAGAATACTCACCCTTAGCGCTGCGTAGTACTGACAGTAACATGTGTGCTAGAATACTCACCCTTAGCGCTGCGTAGTACTGACAGTAACATGTGTGCTAGAATACTCACCCTTAGCGCTGCGTAGTACTGACAGTAACATGTGTGCTAGAATACTCACCCTTAGCGCTGCGTAGTACTGACAGTAACATGTGTGCTAGAATACTCACCCTTAGCACTGCGTAGTACTGACAGTTTCCTTTCTAGAGTCTCAATTTTCTTATCCTGAAATTATGTTAACAATTAAATTGGTTAAAGGAATTGAAACATAGCATAGAATGAGATAAATATGTAAACTGCTTAGTTTCTTTCAAAAGATGTTTCTGAAATAAAACATTGACACATAATTATCACAATATCAATGCCCTTTCAACATTAAAGGTTTATGTTAAGCATGCCATAGCAAAAATAAAATGTCTCTGCTGCAACTGTTTTGTCTGTCCTTTCATAGTAACAATGTTGACAATTATATTGCATTTATGTGACTGCTTTCTGTCAAAAGGGGCACTGTACATAGCATCACAAGATTGACCAATGAAAGGCAGCCTGCTTAGCTAACCAGTCTGTTTCTATTACGAATCACTGCCAATAACCCAATACTTTGCCAACAAATATATGCTGCATATGTATAACACGTCTTTGACCACCATGATAGTTAATTAACAGACCACAATGCTTGTTGAAAGTAGAACAATTACAAAATGGTGGTTGCACCATCAAAAGCATCAAATAGTCATGATCAAAGTTGACCATAGAGAGTAATTTGAAGCAGTGACCTTGTTAATGATCTGTCTGGTCTGTAGATGGACCTGTTTCTCCAGCTGTGTTAAACGTGACATCATAACGCCCATCAAGTCGTGGTCACTGGGGGCTGGGATGGACAGAAGGAAACAGTGAGAGAGGATGAATGCACAGCCATGCATATGAGCCACACACATATTGAATGTAGTATATTCCAAGTAAAATCTAATCCATATGCAAATTTTTTGGCAAATTAGATACATGTGTATGTAAATAGTTATATTTTCAAAAAGTTTGCAGTTACCAACAGGAAACAAGGTTTCTTTTGAGAGGGAGAAACCAGAAATGATGTCAGTGGGGGTCAGGAATTAGCTATGAACAATTATTCACAATGCCATACATGTTTTCTTACATTGTTCCAAGTAACATAATCTTCGTCAAACATTTGCATCATAAGTTCCTTCATACGGTAGAAATGCTTTGTGAAACTGTGCCTCCTGCATGTCACAGAATGGTACATACCACATTAGAAGAACCTGCTGTGAGATCACTGCGAGTCATCACATTTAGTGACGAATGTATCATAGATATGATCGTATAAAGTTGTGGATTGTATTACTGTGAAGGTGTCTTATTTGGCTAAAAATGGCTTTCACAAAATTAGAACGTCCAGCAACTGTGTCATAGGCACTTTCAGTCAATACTCCATGTTCACTATGCTAGTGCTGCACCTTCAGTCAATACACCATGTTCACCATGATAGTGCAGCACCTTCAGTCAATACACCATGTTCACTATGCTAGTGCTGCACCTTCAGTCAATACACCATGATAGTGCTGCACCTTCAGTCAATACACCATGTTTACTATGCTAGTGCTGCACCTTCAGTCAATACACCATGTTCACTATACTAGTGCTGCACCTTCAGTCAATACACCATGTTCACTATGCTAGTGCTGCACCTTCAGTCAATACACCATGTTTACCATGATAGTGCTGCACCTTCAGTCAATACACCATGTTTACTATGCTAGTGCTGCATCTTCAGTCAATACACCATGTTCACTATACTAGTGCTGCACCTTCAGTCAATACACCATGTTCACCATGCTAGTGCTGCACCTTCAGTCAATACACCATGTTCACCATGCTAGCGCTGCACTTTCAGTCAATACACCATGTTCACCATGCTAGCATAGCGCTGCACTTTCAGTCAATACACCATGTTCACCATGCTAGCGCTGCACTTTCAGTCAATACACCATGTTCAACATGCTAGCGCTGCATTTTCAGTCAATACACCATGTTCACCATGCTAGTGCTGCACTTTCAGTCAATACACCATGTTCATCATGCTAGTGCTGCACTTTCAGTCAATACACCATGTTCACCATGCTAGTGCTGCACTTTCAGTCAATACACCATGTTCACCATGCTAGTGCTGCACTTTCAGTCAATACACCATGTTCACCATGCTAGTGCTGCACTTTCAGTCAATACACCATGTTCACCATGCTAGTGCTTCACTTTCAGTCAATACACCATGTTCACCATACTCGTGCTGCACTTTCAGTCAATACACCATGTTCTCCATGCTAGTGCTTCACTTTCAGTCAATACACCATGTTCACCATGCTAGTGCTGCACTTTCAGTCAATACACCATGTTCACCATGCTAGTGCTGCACTTTCAGTCAATACACCATGTTCTCCATGCTAGTGCTTCACTTTCAGTCAATACACCATGTTCTCCATGCTAGTGCTGCACTTTCAGTCAATACACCATGTTCTCCATGCTAGTGTTGCACTTTCAGTCAATACACCATGTTCTCCATGCTAGTGCTTCACTTTCAGTCAATACACCATGTTCTCCATGCTAGTGCTGCACTTTCAGTCAATACACCATGTTCTCCATGCTAGTGTTGCAGCTATTAACATTCAATTTTTATGCTCTATTTCAACCTATTCCCTTAGACTTGTTGTCATTGTTGACTGATGAATTGAAGTATGCATAAAACATTTCTGTCGTACGTCGAACAAGTGTAATGAATGCTAATTGAAGTCAGTTTGGTCAGCTACATCTGCCCAATCGTTCCCCTCTACTGAACTACACCAGGACGCCATTAAAGATGCATGCCACATGAGATTCTACCAGGATTTGGTATACATAATTATGAATTTTATCAGTATACTGCCATGACATTTGTGTTTCACACTTTGGGGCTGTTTATGCAACTTCAAATTAAGGTGCGCCTGTCCAATATTTTTTAGTGCTTGCAAGTTTCATGGACACTTTGTGCGTGGACACTTTGTACATGGACACTTTGTATGTGGACACTTTGTATGTGAACACTTTGTATGTGGATACTTTGTATGTGGATACTTTGTATGTGGATACTTTGTATGTGACCACTTTGTATGTGAACACTTTGTATGTGGATACTTTGTATGTGGACACTTTGTACGTGGACACTTTGTACATGGACACTTTGTACATGGACACTTTGTATGTGGACACTCTATACATGGAATGTTTGTACATGGACACTTTGAACATGGCCACTTTGTACAAGGACCCTTGGATGTGTACACTTTGTATATGGCCACTTTGTACTATACACGGACACTTGTGTATGGACATTTGATAGAACACTCCTCTGACCTGGTGTTGGAGCAGTGCTGGGACCGGGCGGCTGTTTCTCAGCATCCCTTGAGGTCCGTGGTGTCTTGCCTTCATCATCCTTTAATGATGACATGACATCTTTCCTGATGATGGCTTCAAGCAGTTTGTTTTCATCTGCTGGGAACATATGAAATCAGTTAGTAAATCAAACGC
Organism: Lamellibrachia columna; assembly: GCA_963662155.1. NCBI lineage: Eukaryota > Metazoa > Annelida > Polychaeta > Sabellida > Siboglinidae > Lamellibrachia > Lamellibrachia columna. The sequence goes on from OY759270.1 coordinate 40,599,080, forward strand.
AAATGTTTTTCAATTCTGTTCTCTCTGTAAACATATTTCACAGATTCAATTGCAGGCGTTGTGACTACATCATATGCTGCAGTGTTTAAACATCCTGTGTGTGTATGTTGACGTCACTGTATGCAGGCGTTGTGACTACATCATATGCTGCAGTGTTTAAACATCCTGTGTGTGCATGTTGACGTCACTGTATGCAGGCGTTGTGACTACATCATATGCTGCAGTGTTTAAACATCCTGTGTGTGCATGTTGACGTCACTGTATGCAGGCGTTGTGACTACATCATATGCTGCAGTGTTTAAACATCCTGTGTGTGCATGTTGACGTCACTGTATGCAGGCGTTGTGACTACATCATATGCTGCAGTGTTTAAACATCCTGTGTGTGCATGTTGACGTCACTGTATGCAGGCATTGTGACTACATCATATGCTGCAGTGTTTAAACATCCTGTGTGTGCATGTTGACGTCACTGTATGCAGCATGTCGACGTCACTGTATGCAGTATGTTGACGTCACTGTATGCAGTATGTTGACGTCACTGTATGCAGTATGTTGCTTTTCTATTGGACAATGTATAGTAACTTACAAGCAAACATTTGTAACCATCATCTAATATACTTAATATTTGTGTACAAAGGCCATATACTGCTATTAATAAAACATGAATCATCAGAAAGCAGATAAATCTCATTAATCATGCTGGATTTACCAGGGATGCCACTGCACCGATAGACGATTAACATTGATCAGCAACAGATTAGGACAACTTGTCACTTGTATTAGTAATCATGTGGAGGTAGATATTTCACACAATGGCTTGGACGTGGCAATATTAATCTGGTCTGTCATCACTCAGGCTGCATGACATGACAACTGCACATCTTGTGGCATTTACAAAATGAATGTTTCAAAATGCCTGCATCAGTGTAGTGGTTGCCCCTTGGGAGATAAGGACCAGTAGTTTCCTCTGGGGAGGCAAGGACCAGTGGTTGCCCCTTGGGAGATAAGGACCAGTAGTTTCCTCTGGGGAGGCAAGGACCAGTGATTGCCCCTTGGGAGATAAGGACCAGTAGTTTCCTCTGGGGAGGCAAGGACCAGTGGTTGCCCCTGGGGAGGCAGGGACCAGTAGTTGCCTCTGGGGAGGCAAGGACCAGTGGTTGCCCCTGGGGAGGCAGGGACCAGTAGTTGCCTCTGGGGAGACAGGGACCAGTGGTTAGCTCTGGGAAGATAAGGACTAGTGGTTAGCCCTGGGGAGACAGGGACCCGTGGTTGCTCCTGGGGAGACAAGGACCAGTGGTTAGCCCTGGGGAGATAAGGACCAGTGGTTAGCCCTGGGGAGATAGGGACCAGTGGTTGCCCCTGGGGACACAAGGACCAGTGGTTAGCCCTGGGGAGACAAGAACCAGTGGTTAGCCCTGGAGAGATAAGGACCAGTGGTTAGCCCTGGAGAGGCAGAGAAAAGTTGTTACCCATGGGGAGGCAGAGACCAGTGGTCGCCAGTGGGAAGGCAGGGAGCAGTGGTTATCCGTCGAGAGGCAGGGACCAGTGGTTGACCCTGGGGAGGTAGGGACCAGTGGACCTGGGACCATTTGGCATATATATACCATTGAAATGATGTGTGAACATGAATTGTGTATAAGGATGTTATGAAACTGCAAGACTCATGTACTGCATGCATGTGAAAATCATAAGAAATATTTTTTTGTTACTTTAGAAATATAATCACACTTCACCTGTGTGAACAAGTTGAAAATCTGATCGTCTATTCTGATGAGTAAGATTTGTTAGCAGAGAAATTAAAAGTTGGTTTAAGCATTTCTGTAAATTGTGGACCATGTAAACAGAAATACACTGCTAGCTAACTACTAGTCACATCAAAGATTGTTACTTAAACTAAAAGCCCATGGTATAGGTAATGATGTAATCAATTGGATAGAAAAGTGGCTTACACACAGAAAACAGAGAGTAATAGTAGATGGTGAAATTTCAAACTGGAAATCTGTTTTGAGTGGGGTACCACAGGGATCAGTATTAGGCCCTATACTGTTTTTAATATATATACGAAAGTCGCTTATTACAATGTGGTTTGACAACACTAGAGACCAGGAGATTAAGAGGAGACCAAATAGAAGTGTTTAAAAGCGTGAATGGTTATGAGGATGTTGATAGGAATATGTTCTTCAAACTTAAAGAAGGCAGTAGAACCAGAGGACACAAAGCAGCATTAGTTAAGGAGCAGTGTAGGTTGGACATGAGAAAGTACTCTTTCTCACAGAGGGTGATAAATGAATGGAACAAACTGCCAAATGATTGTGTTAATGTAGTAGTGTGAATATGTTTATAAATAGAATTGACAGATATCTGATAAGGGCGGGCTACACATAGATGAGAGAATTTTTTGGACTCTCGATAAGCCAATGGCTTCCTTGTCCACTAGCCATCATCTGGAACTTGTCGTTTGGGATGGCAATCTTGTTAAATCTACTTTAAAATTTAGAACTATTTATGTGGGCATGGGAAATGCTGTGAAATGTCACCAGGGTATTTCAAAAAGAAATACAAAACTGTCAGGCAACAAAGAACTGAATTAAACAAAAACTACTGAAGTCTGGTAACAAATAAGAAGCAGTGAACAACAACATAGTATTTGTAGTCCCTCTTACCTGTATAACCAGCTGCATTTCTGTAAGGAACTCCAGTCTGCCTGAAAGTAGAAGGCACCCCTGAAACTAGCGACTTTTGTTATAGAGATTCATTTAAAACAACATTGTTGTTACATTTTATTGCAACAGTTAAATTTATTCCAACAATAAGTAATGTGGTGTCCTCTATGTTATAAAAACGTAACAGCTGAACCAAATTATGGAACCAAATAAGTTATTACTATTATTAGTTAAATACTCTTGAGTCTCTATACTGACCAGCTACTGACAATCATTTATCGCCTTGTCATTGGAGGACGTGGGCAGTGGGCAAGACTTAATCATAAATTTGTGAGAACCTGCATAAACATTTTAGTGTTAGTAATATCAGTTGCCTTTTATTTGTTTTATTCAGTTGTGTAGTTATGAATCACATGTAGATGTAGTGTAGCCATGGTATATTTATAATGGGGACACCAATGTAGCCATGGTGTATTTATAATGGGGACACCAATGTAGCCATGGTGTATTTATAATGGGGACACCAATGTAGCCATGGTGTATTTATAATGGGGACACCAATGTAGCCATGGTGTATTTATAATGGGGACACCAATGTAGCCATGGTGTATTTATAATGGGGACACCAATGTAGCCATGGTATATTTATAATGGAGACACCAATGTAGCCATGGTGTATTTATAATGGAGACACCAATGTATTTTTGCTCCTGAAAAAAACAATTTCAAATAGCTGACCTGTTTTTTTTTTATTATTTATTGACAGGTTTGTGAGCACTGTCCTGTCCCCAACAGAGCTTAAATACACTGTTTTATGTATCATTCCATTTATGCTCATCTCGAGAAGCTACAAATATTTCATTTGTAGTGGTAAACATTTACTTACAGATGTTTTTTTCTGTGCATCTCTCTATACAGAGCATTTTTGCACCATGTTTTTTGTGGGTAAGATATAGAGACCACCACTATGTGAGCACTCCACAGGTTACATGACAACAATGACAGAGAAGATAATATGTATAATAAGAAAATAAACAGACGCAAAACTGTCGCCCTATTGCGGAAACTTCACGACTATCGCCCTAATGTAGAATTAAGAATTACATATAGATATATATATATATATATATATATATATATATATATATATATTATACTGTTTAATAGTGATTTACACTTACGTTGCTGGTAAGGGCGTCTTTCGTGATTTTTTAAGATTCGACAGTGGATTACTCATGACTGCCGAATGCTACAAACGCGATACAGCGGTTATGTCTGATTCCGAAACACTATCACTGGGCGATGATAGAGAGTCGCACTGTTTAAATCGCCTTACGCGTTAATACATTAACTTTCCATCACTAATGATCGGTGTATGTTGCTTCGTGCAAGTATATTTGTTGAGTGTATTCGATGATTGTATCTTTACGAAATGATATTGAAATAATAGCCAGAAAATGTTACGACGACACGGATGTTTTCATGATCTTGGACGCCATGTTGAAATGCTGCGCGTTGTCGGAAGTGGCAACCGTTGATAAGAAATAAAATGCTCCACGTCCAATCACATTGCATTGCGTAGTTTCGCGGGAACGTAAATCAACCTGGACGACTCTATTTTCATCAGCCTTCGGCCTTCTTGTTCCACGCAGCTCCTTAAGACCATAGCATGGACGTGTTGGTACGAATTTAATGCCTTGGTGCATTAACTATGCAAATAAATAAACGCATGTCAAAACTACGGCATGATTTATTCAGAACATGTTCAAAACAATGTGCGCGAGGTTAATAAAAAATAGAATGGGCTCACATACTGGCTTACTGCTAAACTGCCTAAGCCAATGTCCCCAAAAGTATACAATTGATCGAAATCATGTCTTATCTATCAGAATGTTGCTGTCTTATTAATGGTTAAAACAAATTAAAACAAGCCAAAAATAGCAAATAGCATGTCCAATTTAAGTTTTTTTTTTTTTTAATCACTACCACGCAAACACATTATTGAGTTTTTATTTCTGAACAAACAGTACCATTGTACACATCAGGGGAAAACAGTATAAAAATCTTGTATAACAAGTTTAAAAAAAGTTTGACTGTTGTTTCTGACCACTTTTGGCGTGTCCATCGTCTCCGGTTTGTATAAATATGGATTATGTGGATCGATCCACCATATTCCTTAATTATTGTCATTAATGGGTATTTATCGACCTAATCTCTTCATACTGAGTTAAGGGATGAATTCTAGAAAATAAATGATGGGCAGAGGCGTAGCTAGGTATAAGTTCACGTGGAAGCACAAATCTAAGTGGGGGTATGGGGGGTCCATGTTTTAAACCAAACTATGATCATTTGTAATCTGGTGCAGTTTGAAGTCAAAATAAAACTTTAAATAGAATGCCCCTCCGACCGTAGACAAAAACATGCTCAGCTCCCATTCCTGGTAGAAGGTGGATGTGAATTGTCAGTATATCATCTATGTATAACAAAGACTAATTTTTATTTTGCAGTTTATTAAGATTGTTTACATGCTTCAATAACTCGTTTACTGTAATGGCACAAACAATTATAACAGCTGGTGAAGCATTATCGCAATACATGACAACATGTGCTACAATATCTTTCAAAATCATTGTAAAACGTTTACTGTGATGAACATATGTAGGGGAGACCGGAAGTTGTTAAGAAGTCGTTTTACGAAAACATAGCACACATATGGAGATACCATCGACAATAGTTGGTTGGAAGTCCACCGGCAGACACATTGTCCAAAAACCGGGAGTTAAGAAGACAAAATTAAGGAGGTGTGGACAAAAATGACTTTTTAACGACGTAAACTGTTTTTTTTGTATGCCCACATAATAATTATCATCTCAGGTACCCACATTTTAGGTTTCGTGAATGAAACTTGACACATGTCTAGGCCTACTATGTAGGAGTTATGCCAAGTAGAAGTTAAACTGAAAAAACCACGCCTGGGAAATTCACATATCTACCTAACTACAATATGGAATATCATTGGTATGGTACAGTTTAATAACACGAATTATAAACTTAATGTATAGATTGGCAGAAATAATGCACCTACCATAATTTTCACAAAAAGTGACTTTAACTGAAAATTGTAACAACTAGCCCCGATCTACCCTACTAAGAATAAATCCTAATAATTATGTTAATAGACAAAAGCAAACCCTTTACAATAACAACAACCATTTAATCATAAGCCAAGAAGACATATGTAGGCAATGATAATGCTTCGATAACAAGTTTTTACGAATGTATTATATCTACAGAAATGGTTCAGTTACTACCCTCTCGTTCATTTGGGCGGAACGTTAGCGCGTGGCTGTGGCAGTCGAGATATACATTACCAGCAGTACAGTATCACGATTGTTGAATACTTGCTAGGGTACAGGACATGATTGATTTTTACTGTGTTGTGTCATCGAGTGTGTTGGGTCTCTCAGCGACATTCATCATCTCCCATCTTGCCTTCCAGCGACCCACTTCATTTTGTAGCTGACGTAGATCACCTGGCATGTCGTCCTGGAACACCTCGTACAGCTGGACAATCTAGTCTCAGATTCATCCGTTGTCGTGGTGTGAGGTACTTGGCCACGTAGTGTCCATTTACTGCAGTATATGATTTACAAACGGCAGATACTGACCCCATCCAATATTGGCTGGGGATGTCAGTTATATCAGCGGGCACGTTCTCGTGGACAGTGCCTCTGTCTACCACCATTGCGCGGCTTACTCGCCTCAGTCTCAAATCTCCCCCCTAGCTCTACCGTACTTTTAAATAATGCTTCTGGGTCGGCCCTCTCCTGCTGCAGCTGGCCGACTGTAGTGGTTGTATCTTTGGCAGAGGTTACACTGCTTGGACTATACGAATATGGTAAATGATCAGTAGTATGATGATGATTTTTGATGGACAACAAATAGCGTCTGGCTTTGCCGTCTCATTTTCTTCCAAATATTCAAAGGCAGTGACTACAGCAGTGAGTGCAGACTTGAATGCATACAGAGCGTTCGCACGACTGGGGCCATCTTATCTCACAGAGCGATTGCAAATTGGTTCTGTTGTTCATACCAGCTTGTGCATCATCGTCTACGTCAAGCTCAACAAGACACGCCACCCCAGAGTGGATAGGTTAAGGAGAAGGCGATCTGCTGGACTGTGTCCACCATATGTCTAACTAGTGGCTCTTTGGCATGCACAAAAGTAAAGTTACCACTGTGTCCTTTGCAGTGATTGTAGAATGCGTTGGTAGGCCCTATCAGCTGTCTGGTTCGTGTTTGCATGCCACGATGGATGCCAGCCAGATTAGTCAATTTATGGGGCGGGTTGAATTATAAAAATATTTGTTTTCCATATTGACGTGGAAGCACAGCTATCCTTGTGTCTGGGGCTAAACCAAGTGTAAGGTAAATATGGTACGTTAATTCAAACGTATGGAATGGCGTTTTAAGTGAGTGTCTATCACCGACAGAAAGGCCTACGTCCAAAAACATAGGAAGGTTTGCAATAATGAGACACTGTTTTAAACTCTCAATTAATGTAAAGCATACGTTTAATTTACACATACAGTGTGTAATTATGGTCCATGAAAATAAAAAAACACACCCGTTATCCCATCTTATACGGATCCGTGATCTAAGTTGGGACAGTAGACGTAGGAGTAATGGAGACACAAAATAAAAAGAAGTAATAAAATAATAAATTATTTAATAATAATGTGAAGAAGAAAATTGGAGGCAAAAAACTAATTTACAGGCCCGTAGGAAGCAAACAAGTATTGGTAAGGCCCACCTTAGCGTGGGCTGTGACGAAACAAACGCTCTATTATACAGACACAGACGTCATTATTGTGTTTGTGCGGTTATTATAGCAATCAAGACGCTACGTTGATTCAACGATGTCTCCCTTGGTACATTGAGGCTGGTGAGCGCAGAATGACGGGGCAGATTAGTTCACGCATCATTGCATCACACTGCGCATTTACAACGTGTTCGTTGCTTTCTTTTATCGTAGTTGTGTCCCGTTCTAGCAACATTATGTGTAATCACAGCAATAACACGATACTACTTTTGTGATCTAATAGATGTTTCTTTCAAATACTTTTCATAGATCATTCCTAACTGCAGACGAGACAAGCGCGACGGCAGTGAAGCGTCCCCCAAATGGATTGCAGACGAAAAAAGGTTATTTGCGCCTTTGGCTAGTTATTAGCAGCCAAGAGAGATGAATCGGTTAGCTGTCTATGCGGGAGACGGCGTACCGATATTTCGACACGATACTATGTTTTAGTTTTAATATCGTGTGTTGTCATTTTCGCATTTATTTTCTTTTGGCATAAATCGTAAATAGCATACAGGACAGGAATGTCTATTTTATTTGAATAATAAAAATACACACACACACACACAAACACACACACACACACACACACACACACACACACACACACACACACACACACACACACACACACACACACACACACACACACACACATATCAAGGGCGGATCTAGGCTTGTTTGAAGGGGGTTCTCAGTCGGGGGGGGGGGCGACACATGTGTCGTTCTACTTACATAAAGGTTAATATTAGCCGACTGCTGATACTTCAGTCTTTACATTGACACAAGTTCCGATGTAGGCCTATATACGTGTTTCTTTACCGTAATATTTGCCACGGACACAGGGGGGTCTTACCTCTATGGCTTAGGGAGCCATAGAGGTAATGCCCTTCAGTTAAAGGCGCTAATGGCTATCGACAGCGCGAGCTTGGTGGCCATATTTTTTTGGCAAGTTTACTAGACGCTGTTCTCCCGAAGTGCCGCTCGCAAAAAAAGTAGCAGCTACCCCTGCCTGGTTACGCCAGTGACTCCATTGAAACGGTGCATGACATTTTCAATAACTGACAAAACTACGCTGACATCATGTTGTGTAAATCTTACAATTCTTTTTTGGTGAAGGCGTCTAGTGTAGATCTTCTGAGCAAGGTTAACCACATGCTCAAGGGACAGCCCCAAGACTATACACAGTGACACTGGCACGCCACAAACGTCTACTAAAGCTGATCTTATTTAAATGGTGGAACAACTCGGAAGATAATGTTATGATATGACAAAGAAAGGTAGCCGTGACGAACTAATGCCCGAGACTTGTGCTACGAAGATATAGATCTCCCTCTAAGAGACCCGGTTTACTGTACAAGCGACACGGAACTCACATATCGCACGGCACTGGCGCCTAAACAAGAACCATGTTATATTCGCCCTGCACCATACGGTTACAGCTCTATCGCCACGCGTGAATGAACATTGCTTTACAGCGTTCTCGTCACGCGTGGCCGAACTCGAGGGACAGCCCCGTGGTCACGCATCACTAGCGACGAAATAGGAACATGGGATAACGAATAGCAGCACAACTAGTTTGACTCACCACATGGACGAAACATCCGGGTCGCCCGTCTATTTAATCTGGCACCGTACCCCGGAAGGTCATGGTTA
>OY759270.1:40608461-40698461 GCA_963662155.1 Lamellibrachia columna
ATCAGGGGCGGGTCTAGGCTTGTCGGTGGTGGGGGGTGGGGTGAGACTCCTAAGACCCCCTGGACCCGCGTCCGATGTTTGCATCACGCAATGTTTATGACGACAATCAAGTAATACTAGGCCTCAGGTAGTGGCCTCAGGTAGTGGCCGACTGAATGAATGCGCAGGCCTGGCTGATGTAGCTAGTGATGTGACCATCCCGATGACCACCCATGTTGACCACTAGGGTGGTTAACTACGTTGACTTATAGCATGTTATACCTAACGCCTTCACCGAGTGCCACATCATCAATGGCCTGCTGGTTACTAGAGGCGGGCCACTACCTGTTGATAACATGGGATGGGCGACTACATGTTGGTTACAAGGGACGGGCCACTACCTGCTGATTACTAAAGGCGGGTCACTACCTGTTGGTTACTTGGGGACTGGCCACTACCTGTTGGTTACATGGGACTGGCCACTACCTGTTGGTTACATGGGACTGGCCACTACCTGTTGGTTACATGGGACGGCCCATTAAATGTTGGTTACAAGGGACTGGCCACTACCGACTGATTAGTTGGGGCGGGCCACTACCTGCTGATTACTAAAGGTGGGTCACTACCTTTGGTTACTTGGGACTGGCCACTACCTGTTGGTTACTTGGGACTGGCCACTACCTGTTGGTTACATGGGACTGGCCACTACCTGTTGGTTACATGGGACTGGCCACTACCTGTTGGTTACATGGGACGGCCCATTAAATGTTGGTTACAAGGGACTGGCCACTACCGACTGATTAGTTGGGGCGGGCCACTACCTGTTGGCTACTTGGGACGGGCTACATTTTGTACGGGGAGCCACAGACGTCGCAGCAGTCAATGTGACTGTTCTGTGACATTTAATAGGAACTGACGTGTGACAGGTGCTGAAGGATCCTCCTGAAATAATGACACGAAATTATTCCATAGCGACATATTATAATGTTGCAATTGCTTTACTTTCAGCAGCCAATCACGAACCTGGACGTCGACCGGTCAAAGAACCTGGACGTCGACCGGTCAAAGAACCTGGACGTCGACCAGTCAAAGAACAGAATACTACAATTATTACTATACACTCTTTGGACAAACGCCAATGAACGGCGACTCCGCGAGTGGGCTGGGCGACCACTGCTACATTAGCATAATTTATTCACTCGGCATCCCAGTATAAACCGAGCAGGGCGCTTCTCTTATCACCATACGCGCGCGTAGTCGGACAGTTGGGTATTACTTGCGTGTATAACAGTCTCGCGGCTTCAAATTTAATATGGCGCAATTCCGTTACGTTCTTCTGTTCGTGTGTGTCTTCGTGTGCGTTCTGTCGGTTATCGGCGCTGAAACGTTGAATACAACAGCAGCAATGTCGACAACAACAGCGGGGCCAGAAGACAGTACGACACAGGTACGCGTCTGGTCTGCTTACCTGAGTTACAATTTAGCTTAAGGAATTTAACTTAACCATAGCCAATACAAATGATGTGTGTGAGACGTGGCGGGTAGTAAAATGTGTAGGATATATATATATATATACATATATATATATATATAATATATATATATATATATAATATATATATATATATAATATATATATATATATATATATATATATATATATATATATATATATATATATATATATATATATATATATATATATATATATATATATATATATATATATATAATAGATTTGGTAGTTCTGTTTGAGTTGAGCTGTAGTGCTAACGTTCGCCGTGCTTTAAAAGAACACTACGTAGCTCAGTTAAAGGGGTCGTTTAAGCATGACAGATACGTTCCCATGGCCATGCATGCGTTGGGCCTGGACTGGTCGCGTCACGCGTCGCTGCTTGGCTGCTCGGCGATTGGTTTGACACCGTGTGCATCCTTCCGTGTCGGCATTTCCATATATGGTAATGTAACAACTAGTGAGTGTGCGATGAGACATGCAGCCGACTGTACACGAGGAAGTTCAGATGTTACTCGTTATATGCCCTACGATACGACGCGCACGCACCTGATGCTTGTGACACACAATGGTTTATTGATATGTAAATGTTTTTATCCAACGGGTGAGGTGGGTCATGGACGGGTCTTGTTGGGGTGCCCATCAGGTGCCGGGCACTCCCTTTATTACAGCCGGATTTTTCCAGGAAGTAAGAATTTGTAAGCACCGCGAGGTGGCGCCTTCTTGCACTTGTTCCATCAGATGAGGACATTTCTAACTTAGAAACTAAGGTGATTGCAGAGGTGATACAGACCGAAAGTATTGCTATAATCGGGAAGCAGCTCATGAAAGGTCCGAAATTCCAAAGGTGCTTTTTATTCCATAAGCGCTGACGAGGCGTGTGACATTTCAAACAAGAAACAGTTAAGCTTTGTCCTGAAAGAAGAACGAACGACGGAATATTCGTGGCGATTATTGTATATTAACACGTATTCATGGTATTTAGTTTATTTTCCGTATACAAACTATACTGTAGTTTATAACATACAATGCCCCCCCTCACCACAGGCCACCACTCACCACAGGCCACCGCTCACCACAGGCAACCACTCACCACAGGCAACCACTCACCACAGGCCACCTTGCCATGCATAAAATAAGACGACATAATTCCCCTTCACGGGAAGCCACACCTTGTATAAGATCACTGCACCTGTGCAGATGGGCACTGCGTGGGTGGCATTATAAGAGAGGGAGTAGTGCGTGCGTGCGTGCGTCCTATGTACGTCCTGTCACATGGTTTTTTTTGGGGGGGAACTGGCCACATCCCGCTTTTTCAGGGTCTGGATCCGGATGTGGGGTGGACGACTAAAGTAGGCGTATTTTCTAACCCACGGGCATAGCGTTCAATCTGGCATTTCACCAGGCACTTGAACAAACTTAATACGCAATGTTCACGTATTTCGGAGAATTCCCTGTGTCGTTGCGCTGACTAAGTGCCAAGACTGTGAACAGCGTCACTATTATGTAGACCCGAGTGTGAGATGATCGGCCGACCGAGAGAACTTGCGTACACGCCAGAATGAACTGGGGGTGTCTTTCCAATTATACGAACGCAAACAATTCAATGGTTTTCTTGCCAAGTTACAATTGGTTAACATTTCTCACGAATTTGTAAAACGCCCACGGGACATAGACAGTGAAATAAATCAGTTAATCCAGACACACTCACGTGGTGGCCTACTTCGTTTTGTGATCTTTTCTTCGTTGCTTCGGTGAGGATCTGTTGGATGTTACTGTTAGTCACGGTGAACAACCTTGAGCAGACAATGAATTAATTGGTTGTGGCGACGTCCGAAATGCTGTATATTGTCTAAAATATCAAGCCCGGGTCACAGGGTGCATTAACAATATATTTTTCTAATAAATGTTTCACCCGTCTTTTCCTGCAGGAACAAACATTGTCAATATAAAAAGACGCACACTTGACTTGTAAACAGTGTTACTTTTATTGCATGATGTGTACGTATAGGAAACAATTTAATATGGTTGTTTTTTTACACAGGGTTCGATGACAACCAAAAAAACAGGTGATGCAACCAGTGTAGTCTACAGTCTGTGTCTCCTGGCGGGCAGCGCTCTCTACTCCATCGTCGCATAAGGTATGTAAGCACTTACCAATCATAGACAATTCGTAGTCACGTGACAACGGTCATGCAGCACTTACAGTTCGTTGGCACGTAGGTCTTCGTGCACCGTTCACACATATATTTAGTGTACAATGTGTTGACACATATCTCAGGAGGGCGGGTTATAAGTAGATGAACATTGTTGGACTCTCGATAAGCCAATGGCTTCCTTGTCCACTTGTCATCTGGGCCTTTGGCTTGGATGGCAAATCTTGTTAAATCTTGTTAAATCATTTGTTTTCACCGAGGCAAATCCAGTAATATAAGCATGCTATTCTGTAGACTTATCGCTATAATCATATTATATATTACTTAACATTCACCGCAGTGGGTGAGGATCTTTTTGTTTTGGAGTTTTAATAACCGCTTTTATTTGTAGATGTTAATAACATGATACGCCTAGTTGGCAAATGACACCTTTAAATGCACTGTTTCAGTTTCCACCATTGCTGCGGGAGTGCCAGCCCAGCGACGTTTGTTGACGGTCTCGGCGACAATACCTGCAGCGTCCGCTTTGCTGTCAACAGTGTATCACCGGACAGACTTGATCACGTGGACTACAACCATTACGGCGACGTGTCACTGGCTGACCCATGCAGTTCCGTACGAACAGTCGATACCAAAGTCAAATGTTTCAAACAAGTCTCAAGTCTGCCTTTGACACACTTGATAGTGGTGACGTCTATGTGTGCAATGTGACTGTCTCCGGTTTGTTTCGCTTTCTGTTCACTCTCCAGCGATGTCATCGTCACTACGCATATTCCGTCTTCAACCGCCCGTAGGGACACCAATAACATGTCTGGATGCCTTCAGAATATCGTTCGTGTCTTTACTGTACCACTACAACGTAACACATACCTTGCTTGTATACCATTACCATAAAGACCCCACGACGCATGAATAACGTAAAGTTAGGATCTACGTGGGGACGATTTGGTCCATAGCGCATACATGTCATCGGTTTCTGCTTATGTCTATCGTAATAAAATAGTATTGCTTGTGAATAGTCTACGTCATTATTTTTTGTATCATTGACAGTTAATGCACAGCTGAGGACAAATGTAAATCTCCAGCATATTTGTGAATCGGTATGTCCAACACTGCTCTCGTAATGTATGTATAATAGATTACATGCACTTGTGGCGAATTCCTATAACGTGTTTACTGTATTCGGTGAAAAAATAAAGTGCATTACTATTTTTAATTCAACTGGTTTCTTACAACATGAACTGTCAACGTCATGCAAATATATGCAAACTGGTGTCTATGGAAGTACCGGTTTCCTGTGCAAAAGAAGAAGTCTGGCCACGGGACCTTTGCCTCTTGCAAAGAGTAATGGCCGGAAGCTGTTGTGGTTCCAACGCGTGTATTCACGTCAAAATGAACATGCACATTGCACTAAATAAAGATTTTCCTAATATATGTACGCACGCACGCACGCACGCACGCACGCACGCACGCACGCTCAAATTACTATATACATGGGCCATTTACGAAAATATCGCCGAAAAGAGTCTGGCCGCAGAGGCGTGGTCTCGTTGTTACCCACTGCCACCATTCCAGTTTGTATCGGCCTTCCCGTGAAGCGCCAGCAACCAATCAGCGTCATTGCCGAGATTTCACACTAAGCATTTTTCTTGCCTGATTTAACTTCAGTCTGACAGTTGCGTCAATATAATCAACATTTAAGTTAATTCGAATTGCATCGTATACACTGATAAAAGTTCAATCTTATTTTATGAATTACCAAATGCCCGGAAGACATCGTAATTAGCTAATTATGTATACGCCCAAAATATGGGTGCATACATAATTTCCGTCACAATGAAAAGAATACATTGCATCCAGGCGATGTGTGCGACAAATGGTGGCGCCACAGCACGGAGCCTGGATAATCTAGGCTAGTAACGAGACAGCAACAGCCGATAATTGCCCATTAACTCGCTCTGGGTCTGACTGGAAAAAAACGACCAGTTTCCGCACTTCGCTGCTTCCCTGTTCCGTACGTAAAGTATCCAGTCACGCAGGTAGCTACTGCAGTGATCTTCACACTTTTGATTGGCCGCACTGTTTACGACGTTGGGAGTAGGCCTACTGTCCGATCCTCGTTGTTTCTGCAGCAATAAGCCGCATCGTTCTAAAAGACACATGCAAATCAATAATCATCATGATTATCATAGCTGACAACCTCTGGAAAGTTACATCGCGTGAGAAAGAACGAAGACCGATGTTCTTTACGCCTAAATACATAAAGGAATAATTTTTTCCGAGCAAATTGGAACATCAAATAGCTACAAGGCAACATATTAGCAGTTTACACTGGTTGCGATTTGTCTGTAAGTCTATATTAATTGTTCGACTTATTAATTAAGCGTGTAGACTTGTGAAAGGCGTGTTGACAGTTTTCATGACATTTTACTACAAGGCCTACGTAAATGATACAAATAAAGCATTTACCCAACCTACGCTAGACTGTGGCTCAACTTACTCCACACCAAATATTAGTTGATCTAGCTTACTAATCCTGTTTGAATCAGTTACATACAATTATCTATGCATACTAGATATATTATCTTGGTATAAAACTATCTAGTAATAACCATAGTTTATGTAAGTAGGGGAAGGTGGCTTAGGTGGGGCACGTCAGCACACCTAAGGTATAATGTATGAACTGTCTATGCCAGAATGGTAAACTGTCTCCTTGTTAATCTGCATATTTAGTAGTTTACCACTACCAATTGTCAAACTTCTACTCCACTAAGAACAACATATATGTTATCAGTATGTATTGATCACTGATGTGCGGATATCCCCAGGGTACTGGGATATATCCACACAGGTATGTCCGAACGTACATCGCGTATTTCAGGCCTTTGCAGAATACTAACTGCAATGGTAAATTGCAGGCTGCAGAACATCATATTGCTTGTTAGGTATATCCATAAGTATTATCTGGGGGTCAAATGCGTCCATATAAGTAATATAGACATAACCAGCCGTAGTCTATATAATACAATGGCCTACATTTGGTGAAGCGGATGCGTGACATACGGTCTGTCTCCAATGCAGCGCACACGGAAAGCCATGCGACGAAAAAACCAAAATGACACATAATGAAAACAACATTATCATCATACACTTCAAGATACATGAACACTTACAGTACATAAACTAGCTTGTAATACGTTTTGTGGCTCTAACACATCCCACCTCAAAATCCCACCTCCTACCTATGTTAGGTCAACCTCCCACCATTTTGTAGGACCGACCTCCCACATCCTGCCTCAATACATTTCCAGTAGACCATCCTTGAGACAAATTCCACGTTTTTTTTTTGTATAACGCACACATCGCATTTAGAGTACCAAATCACAATTAAGGGTATGCATTTTGACATCTCAAAAACGTGTCCGGAAAACATTTCTGAAGCTGGTTATAGATGCGTGTGTTTAAATGCAAGGAGCTTAGTAATTAAGAAAAAGGAATTAAACATTATGGTAGACGACATTAACCCTCACATAATTGGTATAACCGAGTCATGGGCCAACAAAGACATATCTGAATTAGGACTGACAGGATACGTATAATGTTTAGAAGAAGGGGTGAGGAAGTCATTTTATATATTAAAGAATCTATTCAGGCTTACGAAATAAAATTAGAAAGGGAAGCAAATTGCGATTAAGCTGTTTGGTGCAATATAGTTACAGGAAATTCAACATTAACCTTTGGATTAGTTTACCGGAGTCCAAACATAAACGAAGAAGATAACACAAAAATACAAAATGCTATAAAAGGAAGTGAGTAAAGCGGATTGTATCATAATGGGAGATTTTAACCACGGACACATACAATGGAAATCTCTAGAGAGTACAGGGGGTGAGGACCAACATTTTCTATTATTAATTCAGGATAGCTTCCTTACTCAACAATATATCACCTGGAGTGGATGGAATTCACATCAAAACTACTAATGGAAACAGTAGAACAAATTGGCATACCACTTGCAAGAGTATCCAACTTGTCATTAAAAGAAGGAGAGGTTCCATTTAAATGGAAACACGCAAACATCATACACTCCTGTACCATTATTTAAAAAGGGTTCGAGAAATAAGTCAGAGAATTACAGACCAGTGAGGTTAACGTCGGAGAGTTGTAAATTATTTAAAAAAAAGGTTAATTAAAGACCATATGGTGGACTTCCTTGTTAAGCGTAAATGATTAAATTCATCTGAACATGGATTCCTAAAAGCGAGGTCATGCTTAACAAATAAGTTATGTTTTTTGGAAGAAATCACTAAGTGGATTGCCAGTAGATATTATCTACTTAGATTTTCAGAAAGCTTTTGACAAAGTGCCACATCTAAGATTACTACTTAAATTAAAAGCCCATGGTATCAGGTATGGCATAATTGACTGGATAACACAATGGCTGACTGACAGAAGACAACGTGTTGTAGTAGATGGAGAAGTTTCAAACTAGAAATCAGTTTTGAGTGGGGTACCACAAGAATCAGTATTAGGACCTTTATTATTCTTAATATATATTAATGACTTGGACGATAATATAACAAACAACGTACTGAAATTTGCGGATGACACAAAAGTGTTTAGAATGGTTAACAATGATGGTGATAAATAGCATTAGGTCTGAGCAATGGCAGATGTTGTTCAATTTTGGGAAATGTAAATGCCCACATACAGGACACCGGAGCTTAGATCTAAACTATAAAATGGGAGATACTGTTCTATGTACTAGTGTAAAAGAAAAGGACTTAGGAGTTGCTGATATGAAAGTTTCAGATCAGTGTGGTATTACAACACTTTTACGATAAAAGGTAGACAGTGAGAAGTCCCATTGATCTGTTAATCAAATATTATGTTAGTGAATTAATATATATCATGCCACCACATTATGTAACTTAATTATTGCACTGGGACATATCCGCATACGACTGGGAAATTCCAGCAGAATTTGGAGGTGATATTCTATTTCTAAGTCCCAGTTCAATAGTTCTGGTTTTCTTTTAATACTATCACAATACGTACTTCTGTTGTTACTTATACTATCACAACACGTACTTCTGTTGTTACTTATACTATCACTACACGTACTTCTGTTGTTATTTTTACTATCACCACACATACTTCTGTTGTTACTTATACTATCACCACACATACTTGTGTTGTTACTTATACTATCACAACACGTACTTCTGTTGTTACTTATACTATCACAACACGTACTTGTGTTGTTACTTATACTATCACCACACATACTTGTGTTGTTACTTATACTATCACAACACGTACTTCTGTTGTTACTTATACTATCACAACACGTACTTATGTTGTTACTTATACTATCACCACACGTACTTGTGTTGTTACTTATACTATCACAACACGTACTTCTGTTGTTACTTATACTATCACAACACGTACTTCTGTTGTTATTTATACTATCACCACACGTACTTCTGTTGTTACTTATACTATCACAACACGTACTTCTGTTGTTACTTATACTATCGCCACACGTACTTGTGTTGCTACTTATACTATCACAACACGTACTTCTGTTGTTATTTATACTATCACCACACGTGCTTCTCTTGTTATTTATACTATCACCACACGTACTTCTGTTGTTTTTTTCGTAGCAACATAAACAATAATATTTTATTATTAATAATAACGCTTGGCAGTACAAATGTTAATCAATTATTCAAATGAAAGAAATCCAGTTCAGAACTTATCGGTGAAGTTACTGTCTGCACAAACAGTTATTATCCACAGCACAGATTCTTCGTCGTGTGTCCCGTCAACGAAATAATTTCCACAGCGATGCTTGGATCGTTTAATGGTAGCTCACAGCCAAGAACTGCAACAAACTAAAATAAATAATTATATAATGATACATCAATTATGAGGTACGGTTGACCTACAGATCCAGAACAGTGGGTGGGTGCCATGTGCATAGGCCACGCCGAGGGTATACGACTTCATCGGTAGCCGTATCAGGGAGGCTGACCTCGTCGAAGAAGGCGCCGCACGTCGCTTTGTTGAGCGACGCGAACGGCGCGAGCAAGTTCACTTTCGGGAAGCCGTTCTGGCAGCCGAGCGAATCTCGCCTGATGAAGCACGTACGTACGGCAGCCGGGCATGAGGGCATTCCGGCACAGCCTGCTGCGGGTCGCTGAAATGACGCGATTAACGGTTCTTCCATTTCGGGCGCCATCTCGCTGGTTGTTGACGGGCTTCGGGAGTTGAGCGATGCGAAGGATGGAGACTGTCCAGCCAGTCGGCGCTACGATAGCCTGAACGCGCCATTTGTAAAAAATAGAACTCAAACGCCGGGAAAACAATATAAAAATAAATGACCGGTGAAACCATCCAACAAACGGTACTTCCGGAATTCCCTGGAATTGTTAACGTGACTGCGCTGGTCACCTAAATCTGATATATATATATATATATATATATATATATATATATATATACTAATTTGATGTTTTTATATAGTCCCTGATTCCACTGCTATTGTAGGCAGTGTAGGCATTACCACGTTCTCATGGTACCACTGGCAACATTCTAGGCGTCGAATTCTAGCCTCAGTTGGTGTCTCTTTGTGCAACTCGCTGCGATGAAGTGAACCCGAGAACCCACAGCCTGTTGTAGGCTTCCGGTTGGGAAAAGGTTAGGAAAAAAATTACATGAGAGACGAAATCGGCTATTTCCACAAAATGGATTCCGAAATGAAATTCAGACAATTTGCGTATGTTTCTCTTACAAAATACGATTACTAATAATGTTGTCTTAAGAATAAATGCACAAAGTTAATCACACTGCCAAGACTTTCACAGAACGTTGTATTTGAGACGGTCAAGTGTTTATCGACACCCGTTCTCGAACACAATTCTATTCATATGCTTTATATTGCTTATATCCAATTTCAGAGGCACCGAGCTATAGAAGATTAAGGATTGTAAAGCTGTGGCTGGAGAGCATGTCACGACACAGCACAAGCCAGTGGTGTTCGTTGTGTGTATGCAGAAGAAGAAACAAACTAAGACTGTGGGCCGCAGGACTGTTAAGTAGTGGAGGTGCAAAGACAACGTCGCTGTTGAATACAAGGAGCGGGTGAAGGTTAAGTATGAAGAGCTCAGTGAAGAAGTTGGTGGTTTGGAGGAAGAGTGGAAAAAGTACAAAGAAGCATTTGTGGGAGCTGCAGAGGAGCTATGTGGAAGAACAGCAGGAAAGGGCGGAATGTCAAGGAGTAGTAACCAAAGATGGTGGACAAGCGAGGTTGCAGAGGCAGTATGCGAAAAGAAGGAAGCCTGGAAAGAAATTAAGAAGACCAAGGAGAGACGAAATGAACCGGATGCAAGGATGATACACACATTCGGGCAGAAGAGAGCGGCAAAAAGAGCTGTTGATAAGGCGAGGAGAAATATGGAAGCAGATGTATATAGCAAGCTAGATGAGGATGGTGGAAAGAAGATGATATACAAAATGGCCCGAGACAGGGATGAGAATAGTAAGGACGTGAAGGGTGGGACGGTGATGAAGGATAGAAATGGGAAGTTAGTGACAGAACAAGAGGCAGTGCTGAAGGTCTGGGAAAGCTACTTCAAGGAGCTACTGAACCAGGAAAGAAATAACAACGATCTGGAATTACCATCATATGTAGAGATGAAAGTGGAGTTAACTGATATTACGGATATAGAGATGCAAACCGGGATGAAAGGGATGAAGAAGGGAAGAGCACCTGGTATCGATGAGATGCGTGTGGAGATGGTTATGGCAGCGGAGGAGAGCGGAATCAGCTGGACAAAGAGGCTGCTGAATACATGTATGAGGCAAGGTAAAGTACCAGAGGAATGGCGGACAGGGATTTTAGGATCCGAAAGAAAGTAGAGCAAGAATTGGGTGAAGAACAACAAGGATTCAGAAAGGGCAGAGGGACGACTGATGGGATGTTTGCATTAAGATAAATGGTAGAGAAGAGGTTGGAGATGCAAGGGAGAATGGCAGTGGGATTTGTGGACCTGGAGAAGGCCTACGACACAGTCCCAAGAGAGATGGTGATGGCAACAGGGAGATGGATGGGAGTGCCAGAAGCAGAAGTCAGGATGGTGGAAGCAATGTATGAGAGAACAAAAAGAAGAGTTGTGGTTGGATCTGGGTTGTCAGAAGAGTTTCCAGTTAACATTGGTTTGAGGCAAGGAAGTGCCCTTAGCCCTTTACTGTTTATCGTGGTGATGGAAATAATCAGCAGAAAGACCAGCACGAAGGATATTCTCAGGAAGATGATGTATGCAGATGATCTGGCCATAATAGCAGAAAGCAAACAAGACCTACAGGAAGTGTTGGAGGAATGGAAGGGGGTGTTCGAGAAGCATGGACTGAGAATGAGCCTAGAGAAGACAGAAGTGATGTGGGTTGGACACCAGAGAGAGGAGTTGAACATCAGGTTGGATGGTAAGGAGATCAAGCAAGTGGATGGCTTTGTGTACATTGGAGGAATGGTTAGGGAGGATGGGCATTCAGCGGCAGAAGTGCGACGTCGGACACAAGCGGGAGCGAATGCTTGGAGAAAGGTAGAGGGAGTCATGTTGGACAGAAAAAAAAAAATGAAAGGGAGAGTCCTGAGAACATGTGTTACACCAGCATGCCTGTATGGTCTGGAGACAATGGCGTTGACAGAACAACAACAACAGAAACTGCAAGTGTGTGAGAATAACTGGGTTCGGCGAATAACAAGAACAAAGAGGGTGGACAGAAGAAGGATGAACGACCTACGGAAAGAGGTTGGGATGCAATGCAGCCTAACAGGAAGATTGGTGAGAAGCAGGATGAGATGGGCAGGCCACTTGGTAAGAATGGATGCAAGCAAACTAGCAAAGAGAGCAGAGGTGGAAAAACATCAAGGACGCAGGAAAAGGGGAAGGCCACAGCTGAGATGGGAGGACTGCGTGAGGAGGGACATGAGAAGATCGGGGGAGGATGAAAGATGGAGAGAGGGAGCGGCCGATAGAAAACTATGGAAAGAAAGAACAGAAAGAGTGGCTCGACAATTTTTTTACCTGACCCTCACCCCTGTACAGCAGGGAACAAGGAGGAAGAGCACATCCAATATCAGAGGCACCGAGCCTACCACGTTGGCGGTAAAACTACCGCTTTTTCTTCAAGTTCTGCATAATATGCGGCTCTACCGCTTTCAAGGCAAAATCTACTACCAAACCGCAATTTCAAGGTTAAAACATCGCATTTAGGGGAGACCAGGCCACAGTGGATCGGATTTGATCTTTTTCAACATTTCTACTGCCTTGGTGACAGCAAGGTGGATTTATATGGTGGAAAGAGTACATTAGCTTTCTGTCTTCCTAACATATATTCAATTATTCTTCCAACTTATAGCAGTTTGTTGTGAGACGGGGTGAAAAGTAAAAAAAAAATTATTCACTGTGCCCTGGTACCGGGGCAGAGTGGATCATAGGCTGGGACACAGTGGATCAAATCTCCCATTATCTTTCAGATGTTAATTATTGTTATTTATTTAATAAAAAATTTATATGTACGTATATGTCTTAAATAAATACATGCACTATCCATCAAATATTAATTTTATGATGTTAATTACTCGATTACAGAGCTAGCTTATGCTATCTGTCTACTGGATGTAGTCAATCATTGTCATTCATTTGGAAGGAGACCCGTCTGTGTAGGCTACGAAGAAGATTACGAAGATCGAATAATCTACATTAGCAACAATGCAACACCATAGACTGTGAAAACGACACTAATCATGCTTAACGTGGAATCATTTTTATTAAGCATCGAACATGTTAAAAATCATTATCGTAACATTTGCCAGGTAAATTATTATTAGGTTGTCTTACAAATCTAGCTTATTTGGCTTGAATGTAGTCAATCATTGTCATCTATATGCAACGTGATTATTAACTCTGCGTATGAAGAAGAATATTTAGAAGATTATTAAGAAGAAGCAACAATGCAACATCATGGAATGTGTAAACGACAGACCAAAACTACAAGACTAAACACATGTCAACCAAACTGACAATTTATGATTGATGTAACCAATTCCACTTAGCGCAGCACATCAGAGTAATAGGAGGTCTAAAGGAAACACCATATGGCGTGCAACACGAGCTGTGCCTCCATGTTGAATGGGGTTAGGCAATTTCCCTACAACATCTTCGAAAGAAACCTCTGAGATGTCTTCCACAATTGGATAAATAAATGTGAATGACTTAGGTTTCTCACGTCACATGAACTTCACTTCAAAAGTGCTTTCATCAGTGTCCTCTGTGCGGGCTACTATTTGCCCCACGTACATTATGCCTACGACAGTGTTCTTTGTGGCAAACTTTATCAACACAAAATCATTTTTATTCAGAGCATTTGCATTAGGCAATTCCATGTCCTCTAGTTGAGTCTGTTCAGGTTCGTCATCTGATTCGTCGTCAACGCTAAAGACCGCATCATCGTCGTCCTCGTCGGAGCTTGTGTTTTCTTTAGCCACCACATTATCAGGTTGGAGTTTCAGCTTCTTTCTACTCTTACTTTCCACCTTTGCCTTTTGACTGGCCTGCTGTTTATCTTTCTTCCTTTTCCTTTCTTCATCAGTTGCCCTGATCTGCTCTTTGATTGGGGTGTCTGTCAGGACAAGCGTTTTGCCCTTCTTCCTTCCACCTTTGTGTTTACGCGGTGCAGCCTTTGGAAACGGGCTGATGACTTCCGGTGCGACAATATACTGGTCGGAATCGGATGAGGTTGGAGACAACGAGTGTCTCGCAGGGTGTTGAGCGATTCTGCTCGGGGGCCTCAACACTTGGACCCGCTGCTACTGAAGGCACGTCGTCTTCCACGAACTGTCGATCGGTAACGTAGGAGGAGAGGAAATATTTAATCGCTGAAGACATCGGGGTTGAACGGGTAGATACCAGATACGCTGAAGCCTGCTGATATATTCTTTGGCGTGAAGGCCAGGGGATAAGCATGGCCTATTAACTGGGATATATTATGGATGGTGATCGGTTGGCCAGGATGGTTGATCATGAACGCGTTGGCTGCCTGGTTGTAGAAAGCCTTGAAAGGGCCATACACACTTCTATCTAGTGGTTGCAGTTTGTGGCTACAGTGCGGCGGCAGAGTCAGCATGACGACCCCGTTGTTTTTTGCAAGGTCAACAGTTTCAATCGAGATATGGGTGTCATGGTTGTCAAGTATAAGCAACACCGGATGCTCGTTCGAACATTTGATTGACTTGATGAAGTGACGAATAAATGCCGTGAAGTTCTCCGTTGTCATCCACCCTGCCTGATGGGCAGCTCCAACACTGCCTGGGGGAGGTCCATGCAACATCGCGTCTTTGAAGTGAACACGCGGAAGTACTAAAAACGGTGGAATCGAGTTACCAGCAGCATTTATTGCGCCTAACATTGTCACCAAGGACCCTCTCTCTCCTGATGTAATCTTTCCAACTTGCTTCTCGTTTCTGCAAGCGATGACTTTCGTATTCCCAACTTTCTGCATTGTAGTGCATCCCGTTTCGTCGGCATTGTAGATGTCATTTGGGCTGAAGTGGTTTTTCCCCATCACCTGTTCCAAGTTGTCATAAAACTCCTTTACATTCTTCTTGTTGAATCTCGTTGCCCGAGATAAGCTGGTTGCTTCAGAGCGACGTAGTGATAGGTTTGGGAAGCGTTTCATGTACCCGGTGAACCAATCTTCTCCTGCCAAACCGTGTGTCGTCCAAGAATCGAGGAAGGTTTTCTGATTACGAACTGCGTATTCATAGGCTAGCACACGGACTTGCTTCCGCGTCAGTCCGTATTGAATTTTTGTTGCTTTGATGAGGTAGTCCTGCAGAAGTATCTCTTCATTGGTAGTAAAAACCTGGCGGCAGTTGTAGTTTGGTGCATAGGGCATCAATTCCTTGTCTTCAGCAGCGTTTGCCTTTTTGACATATCGACGTAGAGATGAGAACTTTATGTCATATGCTTTACAAGTGCTCCGGATACTCATCCCTTCATCAATCTCTTTGCGAACAGCCGCAGCCAGGCTCTCACTGTCAGTGTTCCCGATCTTTCTCTT
This sequence comes from Lamellibrachia columna, assembly GCA_963662155.1. Taxonomy (NCBI): domain Eukaryota; kingdom Metazoa; phylum Annelida; class Polychaeta; order Sabellida; family Siboglinidae; genus Lamellibrachia; species Lamellibrachia columna. Next base: position 40,624,245 of record OY759270.1, read on the forward strand.
TTCACGCTTTTTTATTCGCGCCATGCTGCTTAATTTGTCAATGAAATAGAACATGAAAACTGCATAATGTTATAGTACGTGTATAAGTTTTTTTGGGAAACATCATAACTGTACCGAAAGCAAGAAAATTATTTTTTAGAAACTAGAAATGTCAAGAAAATATACCAGGACACAGTGAATCACCATGGGGCACAGTGGATCAGTGAGCCACTGTACCCCGATCCACTGTACCCCGAGATGCCTTTCGGTACTCAAGTGCAAATTTCATGCAAATGGCCGCCTACAACACAGAGAGCACATGTGCATTAAACTAATTTAATATCACTCTAATTACAAACATATGTTCAGGGTCACATTCCTGTATGATCTACACTAACTCACAACAGGAACTGAGTCATGAAAATTTACTTCTGATGGTCATAAACACATTACCTTGCTATTATTGGCCAATGCTGTCTGCTTCTAATTTATGCACAACTTTAGATGGAGAATTTCCACGGGAATACCCTGACGACATCAGCTTGGAATTGCCAATCGCCAGTTTCTATAAATAGCCTCTGATTCACTGTGCCCTGTGATTCACTGTAGCCTGGTCTCCCCTACTCATTTCGAATCCAAATATACCATCAAATTACTACTAGAAAGGCACCAAGATTAAGTTAATATACTGTAAAATAATAGCATTCTTCCACTAGGAGGGGATTGCCCTTCACCCCCCCCCCACGACCGTGGCGCCAGATCCTAATAACCGCAATTACATCATGAAAAGCGGTGGGTCTACCGGTGGATCTACCGCTTTTAGTGCAATGTTACTTGACATCTCTGCAATATATCCAAAGAATGGAATATGTGACTCACGTATTGTGTTACTGTCGTCAGCCAGGGCAGTGGTGGGGAGCTATAGAGAACAGGTGCGCGTTAGTATGACGTCAGCTCCTTTGTCTACTGTACTGTACTGCTGTTGTTATCTTATTTGGTTGAGGAAGTATCGTGCTATATTCATATATGTGTTATAATGCTAGAAATTCTATTGGTTCTTGCAACACAAAGGTTGTATGGCTGACTTGGGTTAACTGTGTACTCGTGTGTATGCATTCTTCTATGACTGTAGACATTGGCCAATCAAATGACAACTCTAAAAGGAAGAAACAGAACTAGGAAGTAGCTGTGGTGTCTACCAGTAAACAACTTGACAAGGCCAACTTAATGAACTTAACATGGCACAGAATACTAAAAAAATTTTTTCCCGAAAATCCCCTTTCTAAACCCTGATGACGGGCCTGTTGGGGACGGCTGGGTCACTATTTATGTTCTCATTGGCGCCATTGTTAACGTTTTTAGGCTTTTCGCAAATTAGTCTTTTGAATTTTCTTATAATCAACCGTGTTAACATGTATTCTTTCATCAACTTGCTAGCACAAATTTGTCAAATTCTGTCTGTTTTTCTTTCTCAGAAAATGAGCATGCGAGATGCTCCCCGTCAAATGGTTTCCAAAAACAACTACATTTTGTCATGCGCAAGGGATCTCACATTCACTGCATGTCAGCCATCCACTGGACATTTTACTCTGGGCACAACATAATTGTCGTAGTTCTCAGATAAAAATAAATGAAAATTTTTTTAAATCCCAGGCACTTAATTTGTATGACACGAACCCAGAAGTCAATTAGTTGTTGTTGTGGCGCGTCATCTTGAGTTCTAACAGGGGTTATCACCTGTAACTCATGCGTCACTTCCCGGTACACCATTTAGAGGCCAATATAAAGCATGGCGTTTGCTTAAGTTGGCCAAGTTCTTCTCGTGCGACGAGACGGTGCAAAAATGATGCTTCGCGATTGTTGCGCGACACTATTGGCGCTTGTAGTCTTGCTCTCGGCGGTATTGGCAGAGGAGCCTTTGCCTTCTCCCGCACACTTCTATCCATACGGCCCCGGAATAGGGGATCAGACAGTTCCGACAAACGATGATGAAAGCAGCGGGAAGATCTTCGTTTCAACGATGTTCCCGTATTTTGATGAGCGGCACGATTCTCTCTATGTAAGTTCATGTTACAGTATGCATATATTAATTGATTGGAAGAACCTATTTAATTTAACAATGCCACGGCACAGTAACCGACAACGCAGTATGTCTGGTCAATGTTCCGCGCATACATCTGTGTATTTGCCCGTGTGCACCTGTAGGCAGTTACTAAATGCCGTGCGTACGTGCGTGAGTGCGTGCGTGCGTGCGTGCATATGAACTTGCATGCGTGCGCGCAGGTCTGTCTTTATTGCAGATCAATATTTCCAATCATTTGTATTCAAATAAAAGGGAGAGTCATTATATGTTTCATCTTCGTAGTGGTTAGCCTCATTGCATATGTTTTAAAGTCAAGTGTTTTACTAGTTTGGATCCAATCAATATTAATTGTGTCAACCATTTACAAATCTGATAAGGTATACCGAATACACCCAACTTCCACAATTCGTTGCGTGTAAAATGCTAACCAAAATAACAAGGGAAATAACTTATTTATTTACCCTCTTCGCACCCCAATTGGTGCATAAGGCCACTCAGTAACTTCACCCTAGTTGGTGCATAAGGCCACTAACTAACTTCGCCCTAGTTGGTACACAAGACCACTCAGTAACTTCACCCCAGTTGGTGCATAAGGCCACTCATGCAGTAACTTCACCTTAGTTGGTGCATAAGGCCACTCAGTAACTTCACCCTAGTTGGTGCATAAGACCACTCAGTAACTTCACCCTAGTTGGTGCATAAGGCCACTCAGTAACTTCACCTTAGTTGGTGCATAAGGCCACTCAGTAACTTCACCCTAGTTGGTGCATAAAGCCACTCAGTAACTTCACCTTAGTTGATGCATAAGGCCACTCAGAAACTTCACCCTAGTTGGTGCATAAAGCCACTCATGCAGTAACTTCACCTTAGTTGGTGCATAAGGCCACTCAGTAACTTCACCCTAGTTGATGCATAAGACCACTCAGTAACTTCACCCTAGTTGGTGCATAAGGCCACTCAGTAACTTCACCTTAGTTGGTGCATAAGGCCACTCAGTAACTTCACCCTAGTTGGTGCATAAAGCCACTCAGTAACTTCACCCTAGTTGGTGCATAAGGCCACTCAGTAACTTCACCTTAGTTGGTGCATAAGGCCACTCAGTAACTTCACCCTAATTGGTGCATAATGCCACTCAGTAACTTCACCCTAGTTGGTGCATAAGGCCACTCAGTAACTTCACCCTAGTTGGTGCATAAGGCCACTCAGTAACTTCACCCTAGTTGGTGTATAAGGCCACTCAGTAACTTCACCCTAGTTAGTGCATAAGGCCACTCATGCAGTAACTTCACCTTAGTTGGTGCATAAGGCCACTCAGTAACTTCAACCCAGTTGGTGCATAAGGCCACTCAGTAACTTCACCCTAGTTGGTGTATAAGGCCACTCAGTAACTTCACCCTAGTTGGTGCATAAGGCCACTCATGCAGTAACTTCACCTTAGTTGGTGCATAAGGCCACTCAGTAACTTCACCCTAGTTGGTGCATAAGGCCACTCATGCAGTAACTTCACCTTAGTTGGTGCATAAGGCCACTCAGTAACTTCACCCTAGTTGGTGTACACTGTATAAGGCCACTCAGTAACTTCACCCTAGTTGGTGTACACTGTATAAGGCCACTCAGTAACTTCACCCTAGTTGGTGCATAAGGCCACTCAGTAACTTCACCTTAGTTGGTGCATAAGGCCACTCAGTAACTTCACCCTAGTTGGTGCATAAAGCCGCTCAGTAACTTCACCCTAGTTGGTGCATAAGGCCACTCAGTAACTTCACCTTAGTTGGTGCATAAGGCCACTCAGTAACTTCACCCTAATTGGTGCATAATGCCACTCAGTAACTTCACCCTAGTTGGTGCATAAGGCCACTCAGTAACTTCACCCTAGTTGGTGCATAAGGCCATTCAGTAACTTCACCCTAGTTGGTGCATAAGGCCACTCAGTAACTTCACCCTGGTTGGTACGTAAGGCCACTCAGTAACTTCACCCTAGTTGGTGTATAAGGCCACTCAGTAACTTCACCCTAGTTGGTGTATAAGGCCACTCAGTAACTTCACCCTAGTTGGTGCATAAGGGCACTCAGTAACGTCTGCCATTTAGTGCGATCTCTGGTTACATTCTCTGCCATCTTTCAAAACTTTCATCTGAGTTGTTTTTTCTCTGCTTCCGAAGTCCTTCTACGTGTTGATTTTGGTCTTCCTCTCTTCTTGTTATCTTCAAGGACCCAGGTTAGTTAAATTTTGGTCTTCCTCTCTTCTTGTTATCTTCAAGGACCCAAGTTAGTTAAATTGTTGTGTTGTTATTTCCATCTCTTCTAAGTGTGTAGCCAATCAACCTCCATCGTGTTATTTTGATGTCTTCTGAGACTGGTGACATACAAGTGGCACAGGTCTCCATTGGATATTGTCATTGGCCACTGTGGCCAGTGTATCTATAAAATTCTTCGTAGTCATCTTGTTTGAGAAACTTTCAATTTCTTCTCATCTGCTCGTGTCATTCTCCACATTTCAGCTCCATACAACAGCACTGTTACAGCATTGCTCTTGAAGACTTTCAGTTTTGTCTTGGTGCTAGACTTGGTATTGTTTGAGTGTTACGAATGTGTCTCTTGCCAAAGATAACCCTCTCTTGGTGTCATCCTGTGTTCCTCCATGTTTAGATAACACCTCTCCTAGGTATGTGAAAGTTGTCAACATCTTCTAAATTATCTTCATCTATCCTTACTGGGTTGTTGTTTCTGCTATTTATACGTATTACTTCGGTCTTATTTACATTGATGTCAAGTCCAATATATTAAGCTGCCTGATTCAACTTATTTGACCTTTCCTGTATGTCTTAGTGGTTATATGCTAGCAAGGCCGGGTCGTCCAAGACTTCTAGTGATGATGTAAACTTCCATATGATGCCTCTCTTACGATATTTCATGGTACTTCGCATGACCCAGTCAACGGTAAAGGAAAATTAGGTGAACATTATTACAGACCAAGAACATAATGTGACATATATTATTAATGTATTCCATCTGAACAACAACATATTTACAATGTGTAATGATTAAGAGTTTGGTACTTAAGATTAACAAAAACAATACAAAAATAACGGTTTGCATCAAAATGGCTCTTGACGAGAGGAGGAGGTTATACGTACAGCACTACTTAACATGGAATAGTTCGCTAGCTAAAAACCTTTGATAAAAGAATTGTATGATCATGAAAACGGAGTATCCTAAGAAATGTTCAATAAATAGTTTACTAGGTAGGCTGTAGTTATTTATGTAAACAAAATCATAACATCGCTTTAGCATACAAACATTTATGACTAGTCACTTATTTACATAACGTTTTATCATATAACATTATATAAAACATATGAGCGGTAATTGTTGTATTTTATGAAACTTACTTCGCATTGAAGCGTTCACTAGTCTGGAGATATCTGTCACAGTGCCGGTGTACGAAATGGCAAAATTGCGAGAATAACAAGTCCAGCACTTGGCAAGGCTGTCACGCACAGTAGTGCGAGACACAGGTCTGTCTTTGTTCATTCACACAATACGCTGCTGCACAAAGTTCCACGGAAACTGGATAGTAATCTCACGGAGCTAACTTGCGTGATCAGCGAGTCCACAATAGAAGTTGCTCAAGCGAGTCCACAATAGAGTTGCCCCAGCCTGGCTTAGCCTTAGGTAAATCGCGGCTCGAGACACGTCACGTGTATATGTTAATTCTCACTACAGCTGTACATTGAATAGATTCATGTGCACAAAGTGCCAGGGCCCAGGGATATCCCCGACAACGGATGAATTTGTGAATGAAATATGCTGTTAAAATTGTAGTGTTACTAGGCACTTCAAAGAAAATGATATATCATGATAGAACATTGGCAATTGATTTAAATGAAAGGTGAAATGTAAAGGAACCAAAAACTGCTTATTTTATTAATATATCTTTATTAGATCCAAAGATATTGCGATTTTAATACGGTAAAAATTCGAAAATTTTGTGTATCTCGTATACAGGAAAAAGACTAATTTTTGTGTTTTCTTTCAATCAATGTATGATTAAAATTGCATAACTTTTTTATTGTTGCATATATTTTAATAATTTTTTCAGGAGTTGCAAGCACATTAAGTAAGGTCATAAATATGCATAATCCAGTCATATCTCATTAAGAGTAACTCAGTTAATGCAATTAATAAGTCAATATTGGCTAATTAGTGCGTGAAGTCAAATGACCAACACATGACATGTCCATAACTTAAATGATTATGAAGATATTTGTATAATTTGTTCAGAGTTTGAAAACTCATTAACCAGGATCATAAATATACATCACATACTCATTTCATAACTCAATTGATGCAATTAATAAGTCAATATTGGCTAATTAATGCGCAAACTCAACAGGCCAACACATTTTTATAAAAGGCCATAACTTCCATGATTATAAAAATATTTTTATAACTTGTTCAAGGTTTACAAAATCATTAACCAGGGTTATAAATACCCATCACACACTCATTTATAACTCAATTGATGCAATTAATAAGTCAATATTGGCTAATTAATGGGTAAACTCAAACCTTTTGATAAAAGGCCATAGCTTCCATTATTATGAAGACATCTGTATAATTTCAAAACACATTAAGTAGGGTCATAAATTTACATTAATCATTTATCATTAATAGTAACTCAATTAATAAATCAACAATGGCTAATCAGCATGCTATCTCAACAAGCCAATACATTTCAATAAAAAGCCACAACTTCCATGATTATGAAGATATTTGTGTAATTTTGGCAGAGCCAGGGCTTTCTTTCCCTGCCGAAAAACACGAAAATAGTCTTGCATGGTGACTATGGTAAAATAATTATTGGAGAAATATATACTAGTTGGTTTTCCATATAGAGTGCTAAATTTAAAAAAAAGAAACTCATTACATAAATATAACAATTTATTATATATTCTGAATTTTTTTTATTTCCTGCATGTACAGTTTACTGCAGGTTCAGTACAGCAATTAATTAATTGCTGTATAAACTAGTGATTTAGAATATCTCTTGCACAGTTTTTTTTACAATTATTGAAAAATTACATAATAATTTCATTATTCTACTAACTTAGCACAGCCAGGCCCAACAAGTTTAATCAATATCAATCAATCTTTTATTTTAGACAAAAGAATACATACAATATGCATTATGTAAATATACTACTTGATATTATAGTAATATAGATATACAAAATAAAATATATATAAATGTACCATTACTAATAATCATTAATAAAATTTGTTTTGCAAAACAAATAACAAACAAATATAGGCTTTGTATTATTTGTAATGAATTAAAATCATAGAAATGTAAATAAGTCATGATTTTACAGGTTCTTACAGGTCTTCTTCTGGCTAATTAGGCTGTACTGCCTCTTATGCCAGCTCTCGCGTTTATCATCAGTTCAGATTGAGCGCATGCGTCTGACGGTTTCCAGGATAGGGGAGGGGCAGTGTAATCTAGTTTGATTGGATGATTTTGCCACAACTTGTCTATTTTCCTCTCAAAGGACTGTACCGATGGAGCCCCTACCACAGACTGTGGGAGGCTGTTCCATACATCTGTGCATCGGTGTATAAATGAGTTTTTTTATGTTTAATTGACATCTTTCTTTAAATATTTTTAGGTGGTGCCCTCTCGTATCTGATTCATTGTCCCTCAATGTCACAAAATTGGATGAGACAGCTGCATCATATTTCTCTGTTAGAATTTTATACAGTTCAATCATGTCTCCTCTGAGGCGACGGTATGCTAAAGTTGGTAATTTCAGTTTCCGTAAACGTTCTTTATACTCAATGTCTTTGAAACCAGGAATTAATTTGGTTGCTCTACGTTGAACATTTTCAAAAGATGTGATATGCTTCTTTAGGTGTGGAGACCACATTTGATTAGCATAGTCGATATGTGGGCGGATATGAGACTTAAAAATTGTAGAAAAACACTGCTCATCCATGTGATCGAAAGTTCGGCGAATTATCCCCATAAGCGAATTGGCTTTAGTTATTTTTTCTGACATATGTGCCTCAGAGTTAAGCGATGAATCGAAAGTGACTCCGATATCTTTCACCTTGTCTGTGCTTGTAAGTGTTATGTGTTCAGGTCCCAGTGTGTATCCGTCGTTTCTTATGCTTGATAGTCCGATTGTCATATGGCTGCATTTATTTGGGTGAAATTTTAAGTGTGATGTGTATGTTCGGCAAGGATTAGATCTTGTTGCAAACTTGTGCAGTCCTCTTCAGTGTAGATTGCATGGAAGAGCTTCATATCGTCTGCGAATAGGAATAGCTCAGAGCTCTTAATAACTACTGGTAAATCATTTATAGAGATCACAAATAGCAGAGGGCCAATCACTGATCCTTGTGGTATACCACTGGTGACCTCCTGCCAAGATGAGAATGAGTTGTTAACTCTAACGCATTGACTTCTGTGGGGCAGCATAGCTGCAACCCAGTCTAGAATTTTTCCCTTGATTCCATAGCTCTGGAGTTTTCCTATAAGTCGACGATGTGGAACCTTGTCAAACGCTTTCATAAAATCACAGTAAACTACATCTATACATCCACCATTTTCTAGTGTCTCAGTCCAGGAGTCAAGTACTTTTAGTAGTTAGAGAACTGTGGAGCGACCCTTAATAAAATCAAATTGTTTGTCACTCAACAGGTCATTATCTTTCATGTGTTCAGCGACAGGATGTAAAACAAAAGGAGAACCCGGGTGCCGAGAATCGACGCAGATAAACTGACACGATTTTTCGGCACGCTGCGCGAACCGCTCAGCGGATTTTGTTGAAGTGCCTAGTGTTACAATTATTTGATTTTCAAATCATGAAGCAAACGTTATGGAATATCGACAAAAAATAAGCATCAGCTTCAAATTGTTATAAAAAAGTCCAGTGCCATTACTATCAACCCAGATGAGCAAATGTAGCCATGTTTGTTAGTTTTCCCACTAAGAAACCCAATTCTGGTGGTTACATTTCATTATTGTGCATGTTTTGTTAACTTCCATGAAAACACAACAATCATAATTTTCACGATGGCTACCAATTGTGTTTTCTGAATTGTAACTGGAATATTTTTTTTCAATTCAAAATAAAACCAACAACCGAAATATTGCACTCTTTCACAAAAATGAGCTTAGTAATATGATCGTATTAACAAAACACAATTGAGATAGACAAAGAAAAGGTCAAACTGACAACAGACGATGCCACGATCAACAACAGGGCGGGACACAAAATTACTATGCTAAAATGGTGATGTGTGGTTGCCTCATTATCGTATCTCATTCTGTTCGAGATATGAACCCGATCAGATTAAAATAGTGGAATGAAGTTGGGTTGGTCCCAGCCTGCATACACGCTCGTTTTTGGATTCAATATAAACCTTTTTTTGTGATACGCAATTGTCCATCTACCCTTCAAAACATTTTAAGTCTTATATTATACAATAAATGGATACACATCGAAACAAGTACACTACTCATTGGCGAGTGCTTTGCTTTGTGCGCTCATTATATATGGACAGCCATTAAAATAACATCTGATAAAGGCAGGGTATGTATATTGTTCCTGAAATAAAATCGAGGATTTCCCAGGGTTCATTTTGGTTGCATGTTTCTGCAAGTCCAGGAAACAATGCTGGTCATTTTAAGACACAAATTAACACTTTTTAACCAAAATGTCCGGGTTTGGTAAAAAAAATTGCTGGAATAAAATTCCTGTGGTGGTTTTACTGTTATTGCACAATGCCTAGTTGAACTAAACGTCAACTATAGGAAAGTTTTGATTTTTTTTTTCTTTTATCTGCTGCTGCTGCACAAAAAAATGGCAGATGGGTAATTTATGCAACTCATACACACGTTTTAGGTTGACACAAACGGGCTGATTTCCTTTCTTCGAGAAGTGTCCCAGTTTACGCCGGATGCCTTCCCCCTGGGTCAGAATCGTCGATTTGTCGCAGCTTTCTGGGCAGATGTTGACACAACAAAGAACTCGGGTCGCGTTCACTACAGAGAGACAACGGACAGCACGATCTTGCAGCGGGCGACAGACGACGTGAGACGGGCCTTTGTGAGACTCACCCGCTTCACAGCCACCTGGGTCTTCGTCGCCTCCTGGCACAACGTCACGTACTTTGGCGGCTCGCCTACCACACCTGTACGTTTGTGGAATTTTTTTATATATCACAATCAGGTCAAATAATGTTCCATGTGTGTGTGTGTGTATTCAGCAAGTTTGGGTGCATAGCACCTCTGGTGAACATTGCACTCCCAGAATAATAAAATCTGTCATTGCTAACAAGGATGGTTTCACCAAATACTGAAAGAACGTTTGCTAGACACCGTCTAGTTGATTATTTTTCTGTTTTGTATCATGTTTGTTTTGGAAAAAAAACACCTATTTGTCTATTTATTTTATATTTTTTCTGAAAAACTACTCTATTTTATACTAATTTCATGTCCTAACAGGTGAATACATTCCAAATCGTGTTGATTACCAACGGCCGTCATTCTTTCGCAATGTTCAACTATGGCGACATCACATGGACAACAGGGAAAGCTAGTGGTGGACACCCTGTTACTGGTACAGGAGGCATTCCTGCACAGGTAGGGTGGGTCGTTTGTGGACTTTCTATATATTTAAGACATATACTGGACATATTTAGCATAATGAAGTCACATTTTTTTAGACATGACAATCATACATAATAGTTTTTGTTGGTTGTGACACGGGTCTGCGTGTGTGGCGTGTCTGGGGCTGTAGAGTACTATATTGTAGTATTTGCATTCCACGCTCTCGCTTTCAGCTGCAGCAACCAGCCAGCTCCCTCACAGGGGTGAGAAGGAACATGAGTGTGCAGGCCTGCACTGCAGGTTTATAGGACTAGACTCTAGCATGATCTACTCGTGGTACATCATATAGTAACCGGGCACCTTACGTCCCCAGGCTAACATGGTAGGATCTACCGGAGAAGGACAACTCTGACCCAATCACCTGGGTAGACCCAACTATTTAGCCTTGGCAGGTTATAATGTGTCCAGGAGAAGAAATCCTCCTTGTCAAACCTGGGCAGATCAAGCTCACTAATCGTGGAAGACAGAGATCTAAGGGAAGGAAAATCCGGAAGACAAACCTATTACATTGGTCAGAATAGTAGTTTGCTAAATGACATGTTTATGTTGTGCTACTTTGTCGGAATGAGATTAGTTGGAACCCAGTGAACACCTCGGGGGGGGGAAGCCAGCATCAGTTTTCATGCGACGTCCGGTTTACCAACCTCAATGTGGGTACGATGACAGGAAAGAGTGTAGAGCTGATGCAGTTAATGACGAGGCTGATTGTTTCTACAAAGTCTAAGAGGTGTGAATCATCATAGTAAGCAATGTTATTATCTTAGTAACACCGATTGTTAATACTGCAGGTTGGATTCAATGCGGGCGATGGTCAACGTTTCTTCTCCGTGCCCGGCTCTCGTCAGGCGGCCATTGTGAACATCGAGACAACGAGCAACGTGGGACTTCCTGGCCGCTGGATGTTCCGTATCGACGACGTGGTTGTGGAGGTTGGAGGCTGCAACATAAAAGGTTCGACAGAAATTTTTTTATCATAACTTATATGAAAATAACTTATATTTCACGTTATTTTGTGGTGCAGCAGAAGCAGGATATGAAATGTTGTTATACTCTTATTCGTACCTAATGTTGTAATAAATGTCATTATAAATAGTATAATTAGTTTTATTATTGCTACACTAAGAAAGAATAACACTATCGATCAATGTTGTTGTTATTATTATTTTAATTATGTTACATTGCTCATTATCTTAAGACCATTCATTATTTTAGCATCGTTGTTACCATTACTATTGTTGTGACAGGTTCCCTGTCAGTGGGGCCTAGCTATGGACCAATGCTTGGCGGCCTTGCAGTTACAATCTCTGGTCCGTGTTTTGATGAATTGTCAAACACGTCTAATGTTGTATGCAAGTTCCAAAACATCAAAACGCCGGCTAAGATTCTTGATGACACACGTGCGCTGTGCATACTTCCTATGCTGCTCAAAACCGGAAGGATACCAGTGGCGCTCTCTGTGGATGGAGGACATACCTACAGTCATACTGGCTTGTACACACTTGGTAAATATATAAGCGTCATTAACGTGGCAACATTTCTTTTGCTTTACACCAGTTTAACTGTGAACAAAACAGTTATAGCAATAGTAACGCTTTTAACATACAGGTGTATTACCAATTTAGGTATAACTTCATCCTTTGGTGATACCTTTGTGTAGTAATCGACACATACACACCGTAATGCGTTACAACAGTGTCTTTGTATGTGCAGTAATACAATTAACTAAATGTAATCTTAACTAAAACAGTTACAATCGGTACGACAAATATTATTTACGTATGTAGCAACACATACACAGTAATCTGTGGAATCTTAGTAGTACACCATGACACATAGAGATCTATGCAGTTGTGGGAGTTGAACGAAAGTTAACATAAATAAATAAATATATCTTATTATGTTGCAGTTGGCGAATATAGCTTAAATGCTGTTAAACTCGTTAATGGGGACAGTATAGATTGGGGTGACTTCAACAAACGGCTTGAGATAACATGGCCACAGTCATATTTGAACACATCTCACGTGGATGTCGACTTCGTTATATTCTCGTAAGTAACATGGATTTTGCTTTGGACGACCATGCAATGTAAACGTCCTATCATTGTCGGCACCTTACATCTTATTGACTCGACATGTTCGTCTTCTTCAGCAATACTTGCCTCATTACTAGACAAATGCCTCCCCCAGTAAACGCCACTTATTATTTTGTCTCCAAGGCGTAATGCATCATCTACATGATCTCATCTAGCCATGTAGCCAGGTTGTACACTGTCGGCCTAATCATGACGGACTACAGTAATGACATTACTTGTTATTATTATTTATTTATTTATCTTTCTAACAATCGTTACTTAGAGCATGAGGCACTTTGCCCCCGGCATACCTGTTCATGCAAACACCATTTCAACTTCCGTTGAAGCATCCAGCTATGCCAAAATTACTGCACAAAAACTGTTTTGTTTTTATAATTCCGTTACTATAGGTACTTGCTTCAGATTGGTTATTATTCTGCCGTTTATTATATGCACTCCGATCCACAAGACGTTAAATTGCAGGTATATGTTATATACATATAAATGCATACAGAAATGTACTTTCAAGAAAATAAAAATATAATGATACTATGTACTAAATGTATACTAAGCTAAATAATGTATCTATTTGTATTTTCTTAAGCAATTGTCAGCCTTAAAACATGAAGTCATCTTCTGTTGCAACTGTCCGTCCACCTACGCCGTTACCTGTCTTAGGTACAAACACTACCTGAAAGATGTGCAAACTGAAGTAATTCCTCTCGTGAGGTCGGCTGCAAACGAAGGCAATCTAACGTTGCCGGGTGGCCTCAGTCTCGTCTCTGTTCTCATATCGGGTCACGTGGGGGCCATACGAGTGCGCGCGGCAAATTCCAGCGAGGGCAAGTGAGTGAAACGATTAAGTAAATGCATTATTAAACACCGTATGTCATGACAGTATGCTGAATGTTTATTTGTGTAATGCGGAAGAAAATAATACTTTATTATTATTTGTAGTAGCAGTAGCTGGTGCAGCTGCAGAGGCAAAAGCAGCAGCAGCAGCTATAAAAACATACTTACCACAGGTGATATGCTCTTGGCTAAAACGTAGTTTCTTTCTCAGGAATGTGAAATGCCAATGGTCGACCATCCACTACGCCCGCTGGTATCAGAACATGTACCTGACTGAGCTGCTGCTACGTGGAAGCATCAACGCCACATTCCGACAACTGAACGAAGACCTCGGTGGTATATTCAACGGCGTTACAGACGTCAACGTCGGGCTAGACATATTTCGTCAACGACTGGGAAAAGCTTCAGAGGCGCTGTTTGCACAACAGTGCTACGATTGGTACAACGTGGACAAAGCAGACCCACCATCGATCCAAGGCGTGCTACATTGCCCATGCACCAGACGGCAAGCAAGAGTGGACATCCGGTTCGAAGACGACCCAAGTTGTTCAAACGGAGGTTTCACTTGCAACATTTACCACCGGGGTGCCCACCACTGCATCCGCCCAGTCTCACCAAGGTAGGAAGAGAATGCCAGTCGTCAGACATTCTACGCCAACAGTTGTGTTATAACATACGTGTTTCATTGCATAAGTAGGCCTAAACTTATCGTCTGCGTTGATGAGTAAAATTTTTTATGACTAAAAATTGCCAGGACTCCCACTGGTCATTCTCCAGACTCCGCTACGGGTGTGTCACATGACCAACATCATGTGACACGCCCGTGTCGGAGTCCGTGGTGAAGAAGGCCGTGCAATATGGACAAACTATTCAGAATGCTTGACAGGGGTAAGATTTAACAGTTCTAAAATATATAAAAGCTATGAAATCTAGCAGACAGAATGAACTAAGTTAATTATTTTTGAACCGAAGTTATTTACTTGAAGCAACGAGAACGTCATGACATCTTATTTTGCCTACGCACAGTGCACTGGGCGCCGGACAGCAGTGCTGCTACAGCAAGGCTGGAAACCTGCTAGCATTTGAAGATGGCGGAGGAACTTTCAACAGGGCGCACGGCAAAGGCTACTACAGCAACAAAGTGACTAAAATCCCTTACCTCAGTCATCTCTTGGAAGACGTAAAATCATACTTCTTGTGCTGCAAACTTTCTTTCAACTCCTACTTGTACAGAGAAATGCGACCGACAGACGACTGCAGACGATATGTTCCACCTCGCAGGCGTGAGTAGCAACATGTGTTGATGTTTTACATGTTCGTATCTTTGTGTTATAACACTAGATGCCAGATAGTTCATTTCGCCAATAAAGAAGTTTCCGTAAAATTGCATGACAAATTATCATTACTAATTAATGAAAGTGCTAAAAATGCCATACATGCCTATTATGGTCGAATCCCACGAAACGTTGACATATCGAGTTTCCCATGATTAAAAAAATTAATCATGTAATTTTCAAATTTCGCTACCATAAAATAGTCTTGGATATCAGGAATAGTCTTGTTTATCTTCATTTAACGTAGTCAGCCATTATATGATCTCGTTTCCGAGAACTCCTTCCTCGTTTTCAAAAAATTTTGCCGATGTTCAGCAACGTGCCTTATTATTTTCAATCCGACTCCGTAACTTTCATGCTTACCATATGAGCATCGTGCTTTACATATTCGCAATTGAAGTTAGTCAACCAATTGCAAAAAAACACAACGAGAAAACAAAAAGTGTATCAATGTTTCAGCGGTCACACGTGGGGATCCACATATCATAACAATAGACGGACTGCAATACACGTTCAATGGACTAGGCGAGTTCTGGCTGGTTCGTAGCGCCGATGTTATGGTACAAGGAAGAGCAACTCGGGCGAAAAATGCTGAAGGTACGTGTTTCATATTTGCTATATATACGTTGACGTATGACAACAATACTACTACTACTACTACCTAATAATAATAATAATAATGAAATAAATTAGCTATGATGATGATAGTACTACTAATAATAGTAATAATATTAATAATAACAATGACAACAATAATAATAATGTTATTATTAAAAAAAAAATCGTGTCGTTACCTAATACCTCAGTCATGTATAGCACTGTATGCCTTGCTGTTGTGACATCATCAATACGATGTTTGTCGTTTCATCAGGTAATGTGATGATGGCGACAGAGTGGACGGCCTTAGCAGTTAGAACGTCCGGCAACAACACAGTCCAGGTGCAGATAAACCAGCGGACAGGACTCAACATCATCATTAATGGCGTCAAGGAAGACTTCGACGACCTTCCCACACAACAGTTCTCTGGTATGAAGCAATTTCTCCGCAATGCCATGGATACGACCATAATATGGAATAAACACTGAGATCGTAATTAACTAGAGTTGACAAGATTATACAAGATTTACCAAGATTGCCATCTGAAGCAATGAAATCCTGGTTAATGTGGACAAGGAATTGAAAGGTTTATTGAGAATCCAAAAACCGTAGAATAACAGCACGATGTAAAACGGTTGCTTCTGTAGTACATCTATCGCGTTTGACCATTAAGATGGACATGTTCAAGTAAAGTGTATTTTATAATTGTTGTATATGCGTTGATAGATGCCACCGTGACGTTCGATGCAGACAAAATGACAGCTGTCATTAGCTTTCGTGCTGAGAACGATTATGTCATCAAGATCATGGCAATAGAAAGAACACTGTCGTATATGATGAGCTGGCCTCGAGACGCAGGTACAGTCTTGTCTTTTCATCATGAAGAGCCGTCATGTCCATCATCATCATAAAACGTATCATTCACTGCAAGTGTCGGACCGTCCAACGTGTGCAATGTCCAGTTGCTGGTACTTCTATTCTGCTTGTGCGTTCAGCCTACTGTTACGTTTCCCATTGGTGACCATGTTAACGTTTTGCACGATTATAAGAAAACGGGACCATAAAAAATTCTGAAACTTATTTCCTGCCGTTGTCATCACCTCAAAATCACAAATTTCTAACTCTTTTTTTAAAATGGCTGAACGTGCCATACCCGTCAATGTTTACCAATTTCTGCATAAATTACTACGCACACGTGCCTTGTGAAAAAATTGCCAAAAATCCTTCCGCCTATTTAAATCGTCTAAAAATCCACGGTTACACTGCTAACATGTTCTACCAGCAAATTTGCCAATGTGTCTGCTGAAATGCAGTTATGTCAGATTATATGATTTTTTTAAATTACACATTTAAAATTACTGTGCTCTACAACACACCAGGAAGTCTAACTGAGGCATGATCCCTTGTAATCTGCTGCTGCTGTTGTGGCTATCGGTGGTGGTACAGCAACAATAACAGAAGAATAACGCTGATATTGCAGCTACTCAAAGTTCAATTGCTGCCGTTGACAATGTTGTCGGCGGTTGTGGTATTTCTGTTGTTGTTGCCACTGGTATTTTTGCGAATTATCACGATCCTAACTCCAGTAGGAGGAATTGAAATCTACAATATCCACACACCTGAGAATCACCTATCTTGTGGTTTGCAGCTTTGTCAGCTGGGTTGCTAGGCAATGGCAATGGTAACGCGGATGATGACCTAGAGACTCCTGATCACATTGTGATTGCAAGCAATGCAACGTCGAAAGAGGTGTTCGAACAGTTTGCCATGACATGTAAGTACCAAATAGGCAAATAATATAATATTGATTAATTGACTCAAGAAGTACATCGCTACGCAAATTTGATAATGCACCATAATCTGCTTCTAAACCAGAACAAACTGGAAGCTATAGTGATACCAGCTGTGACCAGCAGGAAATGTGCTCAGTCTTCCGTAATGTCGATGTACAGGTGTATGTGACTGCACCGAAACTGTGCATCCTTGGTATTGGCATTATGTTCAATTCTGCCGTGTCGATAGTAGCACAAGTAAAGCGCACTTGCCAGACAGCATGCTGTCAACTTTGCAGAATCACTAGGATTAGACAATCTCTCTCCACTAGTGCAAGTTATTTTATTATGTCAGGCTTGGAATGTGTTAATGTGGTGTTATGCTGACTCCAAGAATACAAACACACACATACGCACGCACGCACGCACGCACACACATACACACTGCATTGTATTCATAATTACTAAAGAAACATAATGTGCATCATCCGTCATTGTCCAAACCTATCTGCGTTATTTCCCGTGTAGGGCAGACATCGGAAGCAGAATCTCTGTTCGTCTACGACACCGGATCCAGCCACGCCTCCTTCTTCGACCCCTCGTTCGTGCCGCTGTTCGAGCTAAATGTGACAGATGCAGCCGCTGTTGAAAATGTGACCCGGATGTGCCATGGCTACCAACAGTGCGTCTTTGATTACTTTGTCACTGGTAACGCGCCATTGGCACTGGCCACAGCTGAGGCCATCAGAGAACACGAGACCTTCGTCAAGGCATCAGAGAAAGGCAAGCGATTTGTATTTTTAGTAGCATGTCTTCTACCCACCAACAGAACGAATCTCACAAAATACATTAAATGAACAAAGTAGGCCTATTGCTTGGCTGCCCACTACCATTAACTACCACTGAGTATCCAATAAATGACAGATTAAGATTTTTGCGAAAACAACATATCGACTGGTACCAATAATCACCTAATTAGCTGTCGCAAAATAGCAATGCCATATTTTTAGGTGTGTGGGTGAGAATATGCCATGTTCACAATAATCTGAAGAAACGTATGCGCAATGGATCGATATTCTAAATTACTAACAATTATTTCACAGATAAAGTGCAAACAAATTGCTATTACTATGCGATTATAAAAAACGGAAACACGTTTCGAGAAATGAGGCAGCGACAGAAATTGCCTCAAAACATTGACCCTCTTCGAAGTCTCACTGTACGGTAATACAAAATGCATTAAATGTATGAAAATCACCGAGCCGTTCGATCACTTTCCAGTAGTGGTTATTAGGCTTACGAGTAGTTGCGTACATTTTTGACCGATAAAATGAAATGGTGTCTTTACAGAGTGCACGGATGTGTCGCAACAGTGCTTCCATCTGTCAATCACTAGTATTGGATATACGAAAATATTGATCAAAAACCTGTTTTCTTTGAAAATGTTAACTTTGCATTCTCAGTAATCAATATATGCGAGATCTCAAAATGAGGTGAAATCTGGCGCAAAAACCACACCGTATTGCTACCAATCATAATCATTCGTACATATACAAAAACAATTCAGCTTACGTTTGCTAAATAAATTGTTATGATACCATACTGCTATTCAACAAGCGGATATTGTTAAAGCTATACCGGGTATGTTATCAGAGTATTTAGAAGTGAACTACCAGTTAATGTTGTAAATGTGTTTTTTCGACAAACGTTCGACAAATTGTCCAGGCGTCCTATTGCATATTTTATATTGCAATATTTGAAATCCCAGTTACTTGTTAAACATTAGTTTTATGTTATTATATATCTGCTTGCAGTAATCACATGCGGATTTCTCGAGACGCCACGAAATGGCACAAAAAACGGACGCAGTTCACTGGTCGGTTCCGTTATTAAGTTCTCTTGCAATGATGGGTTTCTTCTGCGAGGTTCGGCTCAGCGACGATGCACTGAAGCAGGAATGTGGGATGGCGAGGACACTTTGTGTAAGTAACATTTGTGAGTTCCGATAAACGTTCTTGTCGTCGTGCAATATAGGCTAATGCATGTAAATAAATAAATTTATAAACTAGTTCCCTTATCAATTAATTTTTGGAAACAACATACAATAATTTACTCTATTGAATGCTTCAAAAGCATCAAGTAATAAAACATGTACAGTACTACCATTATTTACATAATATGAAATAGTTTATTTTACCATAAAAGTACGCATTGTTGTAGATGAGCCATCTTTAAACCTAAATTGTAAATCTAACGTGTCAAAAACTCCAGTTTTTTGTTTGATAATAATGGCATCATAAAGTTTACCAATGATGCTGCCTAAGGTCAATGCTCTATAGTTATCAGAGCTATGGTGCACCTTTCTTTTATCTTTCTGAAGTGGCACCATAGTACCTATCAGTAAATCACTTGGGGATACACCATGAATAAGCACGCCATTGTAGAGCAAGGTTAATGCTTTAAACAGTTTTTCAGTACCATGTATAATATTGTTAGAAAATATGCCATTTTTTTCTTTTTTACCATGTTTCATGCAATTTACACATTTCTTGAGATCATCAATTGTGAAACCCACCTTTATAAAATATCTGTAAATTTTGCTTGGAAACATTGACACATCTGACATTTACATAATCAGGAGACATTTTTGTTCATTAATGTATTGTATCATGTGATAGTTAATGATTTATCTATTATCCGATATCACTATTCATTTTACTAACACATATGAGAATCCTCTTTGTGTACCTGTACTACCTTACTTAAGTTTTAAAGAAAACATTTATATCAATATCTTCTTAATTATTAAATATAGACATTTATATGTTGTCTCCTCTAAATGTTGTGGTCATGCCACACTCTGTTAGTCGTTTTTCACGACAACAGCTGATAATATTAACATCAACAACAAGACTTCTATTGCGTCTTAATCCTCGGAAACGACAGCTCAGAGGCGCATCAAGACAAAGATTTACCAAAGGTATAATCTTGAAATTGGTAAGCAATATGAAAGTTGTCAACTATGGTCTCAGGGTTCTGGAATCAGCTTCGCTACAAATATCTTCTCGGTTTCGCAGGTATGTATGCTCAGCTTGCGAGGTGCAGAATTCTCGAGACGCCAACAAATGGCAAGAAAAACGGCAGCGGTTCACTGGTCGGTTCCGTTATTAAGTTCTCTTGCAACGACGGGTTTCATCTGCGAGGTTCGGCTCAGCGACGATGCACTGAATCAGGAACGTGGGACGGCGAGGACACTTTGTGTAAGTAACATTTGTCAGTTACGTTAAATGTTCTTATCATTGTGCAATATAGGCTAATGCATGTAAATAAATAAATTTATAAACTGTCAGTTCCAAGTGCAAATATGAGTTCAAATAATATATATTAGATTAGGCTACCTCATTGGTTATCGGTTGTACAATTACAGCACCCATGTATTTGGTGTGGTTTTCCAGGAGTCGCATGACTAGTATCAATTATGTTCACGCCACATGCACTGCGTGCGTGCGTGCGTGCGTGCGCATGAAATTTAGATAGTTTAAAAAAGCGTCTACAAGGTTGCCACCCCAATGGCAAATGAACAAAGACGCCATCAGCTAATGAAACCCTCATTTACAAATTCTTCCGCCATCTAGTTCTACTGCCTTTTAGTGTTTCCGGGAAGACATTTTATCAATATCTTCTGAACCAGTACAATGAAACATTCCATTTGGTCTCGTCTGAATATCATCGTATTTACTGTTGTCACGCCACACTCTGCAAGGCATTGTTCGCAACTAAGGTATCTCAGGGATCATCCTATTTTGAAATATGTTTTCTGTTTCACAGGTGTAGTCGGCGGGACAAACGTGACGTGCAAGTTTCTTGAGACGCCACCAAATGGCAAGAAAAATGGAAGCAGTTCACTGGTCGGTTCCGTTGTTAAGTTCTCTTGCAATGACGGGTTTCTTCTGCGTGGTTCGGCTCAGCGACGATGCACTGAATCGGGAACGTGGGACGGCGAGGACACTTTGTGTAAGTAGGGGAAGGCGGGGCATGTCCGTACACCAAGGTATAATGTGCCATAACTAGTGAATGGTTTATACCAGAAGGGCCAAATTTCGCCTTGCTAATATGTATATTTAGTAGTTTAATACTACAAATTACAAAACTTCAACTCCACTAAGAAAAACGTATATGTTATCAATATAATACATAAGTATACATCACGTATTTCAGTCGTTTGCGACAGAGCAGATCTGTAGCCATCGTAAATTTCAGGCTGCAGAACATCATGTGTCTTGTTAGGTATATCCATAAGTATTACTTGGGGGTCAAATGCATCCATACAAATAATATAAACACAACCAGCTGTAGACACAGAATACAAACAACATTATAATTATACACTTCAAGATACATGAACAATGAACCCATATTAACTGTTGTGATATATGATTACTCTTTGACACATCCTAACTCAAAATTCCACCTTCCATATATATTTTGGGGGCCAACATCCCACCTGTTTTTTTAGGCCAACCTCCCACATTTTTTTTGTCGGACCAACCTCCCAATTCCTGCTACATGGGCATTTCTATTAGCAACTGACACACATATCATACACCCCCACATACACCAAGCACGTGCGTGCAGGTGCTTGGTGTGTAAAAAAGATTACACAAGACTGGGATGATGAGAAGTGGACAAGAACACGATTGGCTTATGACGTCTGCCTGTTTGATCTCTTCTAATTATCATGTTGTATTTAATTTTGTTAAACAACCACATTCAGCCTGTCAAGAGTGTTTCACAAATAAAGTCCTTCAGTTCTTACATAACATCAGTCACAATAATGTTCTCTGTTTTACAGGTGTTGATGATCAGCCCCCACAGTCGAAATGGGCCATTGGTTTGTACGTGATCTACTGCATGGCGGCAGGAGGCGGCTTGCTCGTCATCCTCGCCTCCGTTACCTGTTGCGTGTGCATGTGCAGACGTTAGGAAGAACTTCACAAAGGTGCACCGTACGCTTGAATGGACTTCCGTTGCGGAAGATTTGCATAGCATGTGTGTCTGTGCATTGCAATGTATAACTATATATGCGGACAGACTTGAATGTAATTATAACTGAATGTAATATTGTTGTATGTATTGATTTTTAAAAAAAGCTAGTAAAATATGGTAAAGGAGACTCCTTTTAAGACTAGAAGATAGTCGCTCTCATAACGCCACTTTGAAGGTGTTGTAATTTCTCTATAATTGCATACAGTAGTGAGCGGCTGTAGCCAAGAACGCAAACTAATAGTTGCCAAAACATTAGCAAATGGCTACTTTGGCAAGTTAAGCTTGGGTGAGTCAGACCTTTCCTGAATTAACAATGACAGCTTATTGGCCATAGCGAGACCATTGACCATGTATCATGTGATGTGTGAATAACATTGAATGTATAAAGTGTAATGATTTGCGTCATCATACCTAAAATATACTGTAGTGAATTTATCTTTTTCTACAAAACTGGTGTGTGATATTATATGGTAAAATTGGTGAACAAGTTGACATTTATCAGTTGACTGTATGATATTGCTCAAATACTTTAATATGTTGTAACTTGCGTATGTATACTTTATTTCACAAGAAATATATTGTTTGTTTGTTTGACCATATCCTATGTAATAATATATAAATTATAATTCATAGGTTGTCATACCTGTATACAATTAGCCTGTACATATACGACTGTAATATGTATATGTATGTATATAATATGTATAGATATATTAATGTATGTGTGTATATATAATGTTGTCTTGTACAATGTTGCAAATGTCTTAAATAAATAGAGACCAGTCACAGCAGCATATCGCATTAATTAAAGGCGATTTACGAGATGTCTATTGAACACCATATTGGAAGAATTGTTGAATGTAGTAACAGTGTTATAACGTAATACTCACTAAATAAACAGTTATCAACAGTGAAAACGAGTTGCAAATTGCTCTGCGATCAAAGGACAAATTCTTGGTTTACGACCTCAGACGAATTAACGGCAAGGTGACCAGCTTTGGTCTTTTGTCTAACCCACCTGTGCATGAAACTTGAATCAGAAGACTTCAATACATGTTCTCCATCAAACGATGACATGTATATAACGTGCCGTGACACCTACAGATGAGATCACTTTTATTTGTGATGTCGAGTTAATCTGACACTGTACCCTGCACCAAGTGATTTGTTATAGATGTTTGCTCAAGGGTTAGCTTCTTCTAAACACAACTATTGAGATTACTCAACTCAGCTCAGACGACTAAGTTAGATGGACATTTTCAAGAACAGATTTGATAGATTTGATCAACTACGTATTCATGAGTCAATATTGTTGAATTATATTTTGATAAGTGTAGTTCATCTGAATTTTGTAAATTTTTTGTGAGTACATCATCCTTGAGAACTTGTAGCTAAACAAAAGTCCTGGTTATGGGGCAATGCACCTAAGTGTTAATAAAAACTAGCCATATGCAAGCACAATCAAGAATATCACGCTAATCTAAAAGTAGAAGAATCTGTTAAAATTTCAGTTTTCCTGTTGACTGATAAGTTCACCAGGGCAACCAATAAGTGTTCACCAGGGCAACCAATAAGTGTTCACCAGGGCGACCAATAAGTGTTCACCAGGGCGACCAATAAGCGTTTGGCAGTTCTAAGAAATTGGTGATTCGACGTGTTAAGTGGTTTCGACTGAAGTCGAAGGACTAACGCAAACTCTCAATCAAGAGAGCTGCTATGTCATAACGGGATAAGTTTAGTAAACAAAGGCCAAAATATGTTGCATAAGTCGAGTTCACACTCAAACAGCCTGGCAATATACTATTGGCAAGTGTAGGTCTAGTAGAGGTTTATTTTCATTTGGTGAATTTTGCCAGACTACAAGCACTCATGATGTAGGGTTATCTAACAGTCTGATGAGGCCCATGAAATATAGATGTGTGTTCAACAAGGTTTCTCTTGTAAATCACTGGCGTGATGTTCTTGATTATAGTTGCAAAATGGTTTAGTAACCCTTATAGGTGCATAGGCCCAAAATGGTTTAGTAACCCTTATAGGTGCATAGGCCCAAAATGGTTTAGTAACCCTTATAGGTGCATAGGCCCAAAATGGTTTAGTAACCCTTATAGGTGCATACGCCCAAAATCATTACTTTTGTTTCCTTTTGAAAAACGCCCCCAATGCTTGACTCATTTAGAAAAGAAACAGGCAATCAACTCCGTCGCTATTTTGTTATTGTATAGATCAGGGATTACAATGGGTTAGTGGCGCCATCTGTTAGATTAGACAGATATTAACGTAACAGTGGGTAGTAGAACTAGAGGACACAGTTGCATTAACAAAAGAATGGCGTACCGGTAGATTGTAAAAGAAAAGTACTCATTCTCCTTGTGGACAATGCATGACTGACACAGATAATCTACTGATTGCCTGGGTAGATCCAGTCCCAGAAAAAGGGGGGGTGACCAGTTTAAAAAAAAATACCAGGCGACTTCGTTATAAATCCAAATTTCGACAGGATACACACACACAAGTACGCACGCATGCACATCTTAAAAAGTGCCTCTTCATCATGTCAATTTTATCAACATTTATAAGTGGTTATAAAGCCAGTGATCAAAATTTAAATTGTCCATGATTAATTTTGCATGGTTGAATTTAGAGGTCACTGCATTCAGGGAATCGTGACAACTATATTTATTACCACTCTCTATGGAGATATAGGCCTCATATGAGGGGGTGTGGCAGGAAGTAGGAAATGGGAGGTTGTGACCCCTGTCAATATCCCACCCTTCCATATATAATTCACAAACTGCAAACACAGCCAGGTCTTGGCTACTAACTCAACAAAGAACAGCATTCAGCAAATAAAGTTCTGTATTCCTTGACTGGAAAATGCTAGAAATCAATGTCGTTAATATCGTGTGAGTTTGTGGCATTTTCTGGTACTGGTGAATCAGCAGACTGCAGAAGACGCCCTCTGGTGATCTCACAGAGACATCCTTTCTTTGTACACGACGTGGAATGACCAGGAGTGGGTGTTGTCAATGGACTGTCAGTGCTGCCATCTGTTGGACTTTGTCCAGCCAACTATAAAACAACAAAACATAATGTTATATCATATCTGATATCAACTGCTACTACTGTAAACTATTAGTACATCACGAACTGCATTTAAATGTGCTATTCATTTCTTTTAACAATTAAAAATAGTTATCACATTCATCTATGCAAAGATTATCCTAGCATAGTGTGCATAATTTTTCCATAACTGAACTTTCAGTTCGTGTGAGAAAATACTTCGTCACCAACACAACATGTAAGATAAAATAGGATAAAAAAGTATGTTAAAACATTACAAAAACGAAAAACCAAAGTTAAAATCAATTGTTAAAACAACAAAATTTAAAACAAATTTTAGCCCAATTGTCATTGCATATCATCATATTACCTTGGTGGCTTTGAACGTGTACATTTTAAAAGATTTTATTATCCTGTCTGCAGTGAACAGTGTATCAAGTTTAATTGATACAATATCATAGGTGCCAACCCTGAGTAGTGCACAACCATAAGATTGGTAACATAAATCCATAAATCCGCAAATAAACCCATAAGATTATGGCTGCTGGTTTGCAGGGATATATGATTAGATTCTCATGAGACTTTGGAGCAGCTGACTGCACACAGGTAAAATCATTGGTCTTAAAATGTGTTTTGAACAGTTGCTGTGTTATGTGCATGCCATTTAACAAACTCGGGCTGTAACCCGAAATACAAAAGTATTAGTAGTTCCACATACTTACTCTCCTGACTTTGTGTGGTTTTCCAATGCCAAGTCTGGAAATATAAATAACAGGACATGTGGTGAAATACCTGTAGTTAATTATTTATGGTTGCCAACATAGAAGGAAGCCTGATTAAAAATGTTGTAAAACTACACAACGCCAGACTATCATAAAGCACATGTAAGTTGCAATTGGCAATCACTGTTTCGTCTCCTACCTACCACCAAATGTTGATTTTATTAGAATAGCCATATAAACGTCTTGCCAAAACACTCATTCAATATGGCCTAATACCAGCATACGTCATAATAGTTTAATTATATCATTGCAACCTTATTTCTACTGTAACTAAGTAATGGCCATATTTCATGATGGCAATCATGTCACAGTAATAGCCTGGGCAATCACAATCATTCTTACATCCACAGTTATATAACTTGAGTGAAGTGAGTCCACAACAGGTCACACATGAACCTCTTGTGTGGGATCTGTTACATCCCCTGGCATAGACTCTAAGCACAACGGGCCTACAGCTTTTGTTGTCTCTCTCAGATGCATACTTCCTTCCTTCCCATACACCAGGTGCAGCGACTCAGCCAGTTGCACCCAATTTTTATAGAACATGCATGCCGAAGAAATAATTGAAAAGGTGTGCGCCAAAGAATTAATTCAAATGGCATGCGCTGTATGATGCGTAATTTACCATTTTGTTGCATTAAATGTGTTAAAATGTTAGTTATGAATCCATATAATAAATACCTTATCGGACGATAATGGGTTTCATGCACTCGTTGCTTCATAATGTTGTATTGGGCTCACAAGCTCACTCTATACAACATTCTGAAGCAACGAGTGTATATCCCTCACCTGGGCAGCCCTTGGTTGAGTCCCTCTAGCATCATGCAGGCCTTGCACACTGCCTGACTACAGATATAGCCACATCGACTGCAGTTGCCTGTTGAAACATGTCATCAAACATGTCATCAAACATGTCATCAAACATCTCTGAATTAGTTCATTAGTTCATGTCAGCTTGATGAAGTCAACATTAGTTCATGTCAGCTTGGTGAAGTCAACATTAGTTCATGTCAGCTTGGTGAAGTCAACATTATACCTTAATAGTCAGTGTATAGTCACTACCAATATATAAAATGTAACTCGGTGACATTCCTATGAAAGGCTACTCATGAATCGGGCACCAAATGTTCAAACATGTTAGTTTCTGTCACTGTGCAGCATTATGGAGGTCAAGGACATTTTACGTTCACATACACTCTACCCAATACATACATTTTTATAGTGAATAAATAAAATCACAACAAAACAATACTATGCTGCAGATCACTCTGCCATCTGGTGGTCCAACACGCAAACTATCAGCACGATGTGGGCTGATGCATATATCAGTTAAAATACCACTTAGTGACGTCAGGGTTTTGGTTGTGACTAAGAAGCAAATGTAAACACAATGTGAGCAATTGAAAAATTTGCAGAATCATGTTAGTTCAAGAAGATTGTACCCTAGCTAATGAACACTAGCGGCGAGTACTCCCTAAGGTAGTAGATACGTGTTAGTTCAAGAAGATTGTACCCTAGCTAGTGAACACTAGCGGCGAGTACTCCCTAAGGTAGTAGATACGTGTTAGTTCAAGAAGATTGTACCCTAGCTAGTGAACACTAGCGGTGAGTACTCCCTAAGGTAGTAGATACATGTTAGTTCAAGAAGATTGTACCCTAGCTAATGAACACTAGCGGCGAGTACTCCCTAAGGTAGTAGATACGTGTTAGTTCAAGAAGATTGTACCCTAGCTAGTGAACACTAGCGGCGAGTACTCCCTAAGGTAGTAGATACGTGTTAGTTCAAGAAGATTGTACCCTAGCTAGTGAACACTAGCGGCGAGTACTCCCTAAGGTAGTAGATACGTGTTAGTTCAAGAAGATTGTACCCTAGCTAGTGAACACAAGCGGCGAGTACTCCCTAAGGTAGTAGATACATCACAGTGCTCAAGAAATGTTTTTTAATGCAGGACAGTGTCCTATCACCAGTGGAACAGGGCAGGTTCATGTTTATATGTTGCTGTTTTTGGTGAGTTTGTTATGAAAGATTTAATGTTATACATGCAGAGCCAGCGACAAGTGAAGCGATCATAAAAAATTTTTTTTGCGTTTTTCTGTACAAAATTATTGAGAAATTCACCAATTTGAGTCCCCAAAATACTGCCGGACGTTCTGTGCAGCCACTCAGCAGCCAGAACATTTTAACACCTAGGCTGGTCAATTCGTTATGTCAGCCATTGTGTTTGAGCAATGCATTAAGGAGCCATTCACAACTGTCGACATTTACTTATTCGGACAAAGCGTATTGGGGAGAGGGGATCAAGGCCTGCGTACTCATTTTTTATGCCAGTTGGATATCAAAAATGTCCATTGTTGCATCATGCAGTGCCAAGCAGTGAACTGTTATGGAATTACTTTTGTCTTAAATCACGTAACTGCTCACAACCCAGCCCTGTAATACAGTATAACATCTTGGAAATTTACAATTACATAGAAAACAATTATCAATGTGACACCACCACAGGAAATCAGGAAAATTACAAACATCTTAAAGTACAAATTCAGGGAGGGGGAGGGGAGGGGGCATGAGAATTAGCTTTGAACAAATAGGTAAATGTGAAGACTTCTGAACGGCCCCTAGACACATAATGAACATTTATAAAGAGAGAATCTGTAAAACTGTGTTAAAACACTCACTCTGGACCGGCATCTTCACACCTTCCTTCACTGACAGACTCTCTCCAGAATGAATGATGTCTGAAATAAACAGATAATCAACCGTGACACCCATGAAAAATGGATGGCTAACATCCACGACAATCCCACAAGAGGGCAAATTCTAAATTTTCACGCGTTACTTTTTTGGAAAACATTTTTAAACAGTCTCCATATGTGAATCCGCATATCTTTCCCAAGTAATCTCCACACAGTCAATCACTCTGTCGGGAATCATAGAATATAGCAAAAGGAAATGCTATTATGACGAATTAATTTATTTCAACAAAACACATTAAACGATCAACACTATTAATACAATACATGGCATTGATTGTAATTTGTTGAAGAATGACCAAAAGAAGTATGTTTCTAATTATACTTTCTATAATACTTATATTGTTTACCCTTTTAAAATGTATTCATATATAAACAGCAAACAGCAGTCCTACATTAATACTTGAAGTACTGAGCACATACCTATTCAATATTTTAATTGTGTAGTACTTTTTGAATAGGTGAACATTCCTACAAAAAATCTGAATACTTTTTCATGAAACTCTCCCCCCCCCATTTAGCACTTACCGATTATCGAGCTCGACCGAACCTTTTCTGCGTCCTTAATAAAGGCACGTGCAAAGCCCCTGAAATCCGAGAAATAATGTTTTCTAAAATACACTACCTGAATTCTAACCTACATTTAACAATGATTGTTCTAGCAAAGTCATTATAACCAAACGGACATGGGAATCATTCAGCCATGATGCTGATTTATACTGGAAGTTTACAATAATAATACCAGAGAAGCAAGCACAAATACGTATGTCCACAAACAATTGTCAGAGTAAATATCATTCCTCAAAGATTTTCTCATATAAGGTGGACACAACCGTATAAAGTATTTTCTGTTTGTGTAACTGCCTGTGGTGTGAGCATGTTTCAACATGTTTACCTGTATGCTTGTGGTGTGAGAACGTTTCAACACATTTACCTGTATGCTTGTGGGGCGTAGATGCATTCCGTAGAGAAATATTCCAACTTCTTTAAATATGCATACCTACAAACCATCGCAATAATGTCAAAACAAGATATTTTCTACCAATCCCTGCCATGACCCACTGGGTGTTGTAACTTGTAAGACCCTCAAAAGGATATAAAAACATTTGCAGGTCCAAGTTTTCAATAAGACTAATTACATGTAATAAGCACAGAGAAAGTCAAGATAACCTGGTGCTTATCAAGTTGGTAATTTCTGCGAATTTGGACCTAGTGACCTCACTTTCACAAATCTGGATCAAATGAATGCCTTGTGGCTACTGCAATGATGCAATAAGTTGTAAATTGGCATGATACAAACACTCTATTTTTTTTTGCAATTGTTATTACTTACATAACAATTTCCTTCTCATATGTGTACTTGAAAGGTTTGCACCTTGGGAGTGCTCCTTCTGTGCCCTGAAAATAAAACGCAACATGTGGTTAAACGTTGAAACCCATCTAGGCCTTTCAAGCCCACATAGTCTGTGACGTCTCCTTTGTGCAAGTGGATAAGAATATACCCACCCCCTGGATTCAATACCAGTATATAATGCTGATTAACCCCCTAGCAACAAACACCAGGTACATATTTATACAGTTGTGTGAACTGATGCAATGTGGAGTGAAAAAAATTTCACAGCCTTTAAAGAGAACCAAGATTATTTGTAGCCCAGTCCTACCGATTGAGGGTCTGATGTTTAGGGGCGACTATTGGGGATAATTTTACTATTGCAATATAACTGCGACGCTATCAGCAAATAACCAGGAAAGCAGTTGAAAACCATAATTGATGGCCACGGAGGCAGTTGATTAAAAATAGTGGATCAGTGAATGAACATTGATCTGATCAACAATTGTTGTTGTTAGGTCGACAAATAATTAAAATTACAAAATAAAGTTGAAAATGAACGAGCAGTATTACAGTGACACAAGTAGTCCTGCTGATTTGCCTTGTCAACTGTCATCACTATCGATAGCTCAGCAAACTATCTACAATAAATATCAATAGTTAAATTTAGTATTTATAGCACTGCATCATCACATTGACTACTGCCATACATCGATAGTTTGAAGTATTATTACACTGCTACTGACATGCTAACCACTGCACTACCCTTTGACTGGGTGGACACACAAAGAGAAATGTTGATAATAATAATATGAATTGTACTAACAAATTTGCTTAATAAATGAAATAAATTGTATAACAAATTACAACAACAATTGAAATAAATTAATCCAAAAAAATTCCTAGTATTTTGTCTAATTTTCACATGGTGTCAATTTGCCAAACAAAGTTTCATATGTAATAGAGTTACATAATAATGAAGCTGTGAGCAATTTTTTTGTGGTGCAAAACAATTTGACAAAATCGATATATCAACTCACAGTGATAATTGCAGTGCACCTCCGAAGTCGACCAATATCCCCCCGAAGAACTGAAGAAAAACAGAGTGATAATAAATGTACTTTGAACTGTTGCTGCAAAATAGAAACAGTCAGCATTAGATATAATTCACATAAAATAAAAATCAACTGATACAAATTAACTGCTAATGTACACACTTGCATCAGTTGTGTCATCTATTTAAGTTGATAGTAAGGACAGTCTCTAAACATTGTTCTTTTCAGATAACCCATAAATACCTAAATGTTATTTCACCTACCATTCATGATGATGGTTTCCGCAATGTCATCAGCATTGTGACCTTGAGAAAAAGAAAACACTAATGATATGTTACTAATCACCATAATTAACATTTGTTATTCTTCAACACATTTTTAGTAAAAGAAGTATGCATGCATTAATATTTCACATTTAACCACACTCTTTCCTAGTCATATTTACTGACATCCTTGGTGTTAATGAACAATTTATGTTATGCTACAAACTAGTTGTGAATTTTAGGATCCTTGCAAATCCTTGATAGCATCAAAATCACATACATATAAACTTTTTTCTGACAGATTAATTTATTAATTTAATGAATTCTGAAATGTTATATTAATTTAACTTAGCAAAATGTTAATTTATCATACTTATTTACTTATCCTCTTAATACCTTAGGCAGTGCACAAGGCCATTAATTTACCATAGCTACTGATTATATATTTATTTATTCTTAGTTAAATGCCCCATATCTGACTGAAACTATTAAAAATCCAAGACTAAATTAATAACATAAAAGGTGCTATTTTTTAATGGATGATTTAATAGTATGCTCCAATTATATGTATACTTACGGTGGTACAATTACAGGGTCTACTATTACCTGTGACAATCTTGTTACACTGTAACATTATGGCTCCACGATCGAGGGCTTGACGTCGGAACACACCACAGAACGTGCCTGTGTATCAGGCGTAACACATTATTAATATAAAATAATATCTATAATACAGAAGTAGTTTGTGACTCTGTCTGTCTGTTCCCTCATATCTCCCATCAGTTTCGCATGTATGGGGCTGAAATCTTGTATGCATGACCATCATACCATGTATGGTTCGTACATTAAAAAAATTTCCCCAGGAATGGGGATGTTACATGTGTGGACGTCTGGCATAGATTACATAACTCAGAACAATATGAGTTCATAGTTACATACAACTGTTAGCAACGATATGCATGTTTTCTAGGAAATATTACGTGATCTATGTGAAACAGTGAATCTTTAAACTGGCAAATGGACATTATTTTGGGGGCTTGAAGTGGTCATTGCCCGACCAAAACTTGTTTGTTGCATGAAGACCTTCATGTCCCAGTAGAACGCAATCACAAAGTGAGATGACAATGACACATATTCTGTCCAAGCTGTTTGTCTGATAAAAATTGCCCATTCAAGTGTGATTGCCACAGTCATAAAAATATGTAACTAAATACTGACTAGTGCAAATAAAGGTTATTACATATACTGCATGTTTTACTTTTTAGTTATGTGAGGAGGGGGGATTTTGTCCTAGTTGCCATTTAGGTCGGGATATTTTGTCCAGGGGGATTATGTCAGGGGGGATTTTATCCATACATTGGGAAACAGACTCTCAATGGTCAACACCTTAGAAGGAATATCAAAGAGGGTTTACTTGTCTATACATTGATCTAGACAAGACTACTGACCAACCATGACCAATACTACGCTATGATGCCTTACAGTATGTAACTCACAGTTGCTCTTCAGGCCAATCTCCTTGACAATGGCATCCATGGTCCAGCCGTACAGTTCCTACAATGAGACCAGACAGGAAGGTCATGCAGTAAGACCATGCATACAGGTCCCAATATGACCCCAGCCACAAAGGTCCTACATTAAGACCAGTATGTGTGTGTGCGTGCGTGCGTGCGCGCGCGTGCGTGCGTGGGGGTGTGGGTGTGTGTGTGTGTGTGTGTGTGTGTGTGTGTGTGTGTGTGTGGGTGGGTGGGTGGGTGGGTGGGTGGGTGGGTGGGTGGGTGGGTGGGTGGGTGGGTGGGTGGGTGGGTGGGTGGGTGGGTGGGTGGGTGGGTGGGTGGGTGTGTGTGTGTGTGTGTGTGTGTGTGTGGGTGTGTGTGTGTGTTTATGAGCAAAACAATATATGTAAGATATTATATAAACTGCTTGCTGTGAAATATATAAAACATGATAAAAACAACCATACAAATTAGATTTAATAAAAAAGGCTGTGTCAACATTCAAAGTATAAACATGATCTATTGATCTGATGAGATTCCTCAGGGATATCAGTGCCTACCTCATAAGAGAGGATCTTCAGGGGAAGACTGTATTCCTCTTTGTTCCGTTTCACAGTCTGGTGGAGCAGATATTTATTTAGTCATTAATTTATTTATTAAACAATCAACTTTCTAATGTATAAGTCATAGAACTGGGACATTTAAGACACGCGTTGAATTTATAAGAAACTGCTGCAGTGAGTTTCAACACTGTATTTATGTGGCTACTTAAAGTTACATCACAGAAGCTGAATATCTTATCAAAAGATCTAAGTAACTATATCATGTCATCATTATCATCGCCACAGTTCAGTCAGCTGTATAAACCATAAATGAGTACCTGGCCACAGACAGAGGTGGATATGTGAATGAATAA
Organism: Lamellibrachia columna; assembly: GCA_963662155.1. Lineage (NCBI taxonomy): Eukaryota > Metazoa > Annelida > Polychaeta > Sabellida > Siboglinidae > Lamellibrachia > Lamellibrachia columna. The sequence continues at coordinate 40,658,310 of OY759270.1, forward strand.
TCTTTGTGCAGTAATTGCTGCATGACTGAATGTTTCCCAGAGAAGTTGAGTTGGTGGAATGAACAGGTCTGCCTGGGGGTGAAGTGTAAAGCGCTTTGAACAGTCCTGAGGACTGGATACCATGCTAAATAAGAACATACCTTTTTACCTTTTACATTCATTAAACAGGTGAAAGGGTTAGAATACCTACTTCCAATGAGTCATCCCTGTAGCCTGTGATTCCTTCATCAATAGACAGTAGGATGAGCTCAACCCCATAATCATATCTTTCATTCAACAGTTTCATAGTGTAGGCAAGCACTGTTGAATCTGAAACAGTCACAGAAAAACGTCCTCAAACTCCATCCTCAACTGATCTAGCCTATCGCAATTCCAGTTCGTTGATGTCCAAATATGTAGTTTGTGAATAGTCTATGAAACATTCAGTCAATTTAATAAAAAATGCAATTTTTTTACATCATTGAAAGAATTAACTTTAGTCGTTAGATCTGGTAAGGCTCAAAATTGTGGGTATCCAAAATGGTAAACACTGTGCGGGTCAATGTCGATCATGGGCATGACATGACTTCCATCCTCTCGCCGATCACATGACAGTTATGAAATTTCACCAAGGGTGAAATTCGTGAGTTTTTAGCATTTTCATTTCCCCTTTTCACCATTTTCACCAAACATGAAGTAACTTAGTAATTTGTCTGTTGATTTCACAAAAAACTACATACAAAAGTTGCACAAACAAGCTAACATGTTGCAGTGGATACCAGGTAGGTTTGATTTTTCCTCAAATGAATCTGAAATGAGACTAACAAAACAACTGAATTCAGGAGGATTCTAAAACTAATTGTTAACATTATATTGATGCTGATGTCTGGTAGGTGGCACCATGTGTACAATAGTATTTGTATCATCTAACAGGTGGTGCCACATGTAACATAAACGATTTATTTCAGAGATGTCGAAGCCAAAGCCACAACATCAGGTAATTATGATCTTATAGTGCACCTGCTGTGCAAAGTATACTTTAAACATTGTATTAGCAATCTACCAGATGGTGACCACAAATGTTTCACAAGTAATCACCAGGTGGAGCAGCAGTGTCAATAAAAAAATGTAGTTCCTACCTTTTCCACCAGATGCCCCTACTGCTATCTTGTCGCCTCTCTTGAAGAGTTTTGCATCAACAATAGTTCTATGAATTTCTTCTTCAAATGCATAGAAGAAGCATTCTTTACATAGTGCGTCACCCTGAATAGAAAGCAATTGACAAACTACAATCATAACTTTGATTAAACCGATTAATCAAACAATACTTAATCAAATGTTCCCTTATCCATGAGTTCACATTTTAGAAAACAATATCCAACAGAGGCAACATACCTTTGAAATAAAAGCATGCTTGCTAGAAATTTTGTTTATCATTATAAAATCCCCAGCATAAATCAGATGAAAGTCCTAGATACAAAAGCAATAAAATAGTCCATATTTATAAATGTAAAGTATAAAAGAGTTAGAACTAAAATTGGATTAGTGAAGTATAAAAAACATTCCATGCACCACATGTTTAGTAGATAAAATACACCCCTACCAACTACCCCTACCTACCAGATGGACACAGCTCTTTAATTCCACAATTCATTACTCTCTCTTCAACACAAACAATAACTATTTAAAGAGAATTTTGTAAAGCAAATCCAGGTGAATCATTTATAAAATAAATAATGTTTGTATTAGAATTATAGTTTCTTCAATCTTTTCCTATCAAATATAAAATAATGAGCATAAATAAAATAATTTCAATCAGTTTTTAATCATACATCATACGCATTGTACAGCATAATACAGCTTTGCAAATATAACGTAAGAAATCCTTTGCTTGTATACCGAAGTGACCTGTTCTAGATGGGAAGGGGTAATATAATTTTGGTTTTCTAAATCATAAATATATTCTTGTTCCATCCAGCATGGAATCACCGGAGAGAGTTGTAAACACAAAATCTGTGTCATAAAACCTACAAAGACCCTGGGGTTTCTTGACATAAACACCCCACCCAGTAGCTTTAACACAATTAGGCCTAGCAGCCAATGACCAGACCCTCATTAAAACTACCCCAGTTGGCCAGTCCCATTGTCTCCCACCTTCACCCCACACAGGGTGTTATGCACCCTCTTATGCACCCTCTTACAAACAGTTATCCAAGCCACTATCTTCTGCTACTCAAATAACCCTTCATTTACCCCTGGGGTGACACAGAAACATAAAGGTGCTGACGTCTGGGCAGATTTTTGCAGGGTCGCTTCGAAATTCACACCTGGCTTGACGGGAAACCTCACCCTGGTGGTGGCAGCATGGCAGGGGAACCCCAGACATCATCAAGTGACAGACAGGTTCTTCAATACCCCATGAAGGGGCAATTAACCCCATATCCCAGATAGTTCCACAAAATGTTACAATAAACTGTTGGCATCAGTTATCTTACCAAGTTTGACGCATGCATTCTTTGCAGAAGAAATGGCCACATCAAAAATGTGGCCAAAATGGAATTCTCTTTATGACAACCACATTATAATGTCATTAACTATACACAGGTTTTGTTACATCAGAAACATCTTTCAAATTTGGAATTTATAAATCTTAGTTTTACAATTCATCTGTTAATTAATCTAATTAATATGTTAGCTTTATTTGTCTAGTATCATACAAACAACTTCACTTTCATGTAACATTTTGATGTTCTAAAATAATTACTATTTGTTTATTGTTTTTCGCACAAAAAACATAATATTTACTAAAAACCCAAATTTGGAGACAATTTGTGGTTCAGCTGTCATTTCATCCACCACTAACATTCCTGCGTCGCCACCTACACTCCTACACTGCCACCAACACTCCTGCATCACCACCAACACTCCTGCACCACCTCCAACACTCCTGCACTACCACCAACACTCCTGCACCATAACCACCACCACCACCACCAGCACTACCAACACTACCAACACTCCTGCACTATCAACACTACCAACACTCCTGCACCACCAGCACTATCAACACTACCAACACTCCTGCACCACCAGCACTATCAACACTACCAACACTCCTGCACCACCAGCACTATCAACACTACCAACACTCCTGCACCACCAGCACTATCAACACTACCAACACTCCTGCACCACCAGCACTATCAACACTACCAACACTCCTGCACCACCAGCACTACCAACACTACCAACACTCCTGCACCACCAGCACTACCAACACTACCAACACTCCTGCACCACCAGCACTACCAACACTACCAACACTCCTGCACCACCAGCACTACCAACACTACCAACACTCCTGCACCACCAGCACTACCAACACTACCAACACTCCTGCACCACCAGCACTATCAACACTACCAACACTCCTACACCACCTTCCTACCACTGCCCTTTAAGCATTAATTACTGCAACAGAATTTACAATTAGCTTAGGCACTTCAAAGAGCATACATGAGCTACACTTGTGCCCCAGCCAGGCCCAGTGTCCACACCATCTGTCCAAGTCCCCAAGAGGGAATTCCAATTTTACTGACACACGACCAAACCTGCTTGTGCCTGTTGTCAATCTGTCCCCCGTTTTCAATAAGCTGGGTTGGGAGAGATTATAATTTATGGGAGAAGTTTGGTCAAAACTAGTGAAATAATATAATGTTTATAATGTGTACTTGTGTGTGTCTGTGCTGTAATCTGACTTAATTGGAATTCAATAGGTTTTGCAACTAAGACATTAAAATGGATTAAATTTAATAATCAAACTGGCAGCCAGTTCCACGGTGAAACAGTAGAACAAGAAGTCTTACAACAGGCTCTGTGAGCACTGTAAAGGGTACCAGAAGAAGTCTTACAACAGGCTCTGTGAGCACTGTAAAGGGTACCAGACTGCACTTGATGCACTGGTTGCACTCCACACACAATATGGAATTAAAAGAAGTCTTACAACAGGCTCTGTGAGCACTGTAAAGGGTACCAGACTGCACTTGATGCACTGGTTGCACTCCACACACAATATGGAATTAAAAGCCTTGTTTAATATTTAGATCTGATGCCAGATAATATAACATATGTCGATAGATATTAGTGAGCCTACCAGTCTTGCGGCAGTCTCCAAGTATAATTTGAATGCATTTTATGATTCATGTCATGATCATATTTTCAATGGCATCTTTGACCATCTGTGTGTCAAGCTAACAGGGACAAAGCAATATGGCAGGGCTTCCCCCACGGACAATGGACAGGTCTCTAAATACACCCAAAGTGCACTGCACCATAATCTAACTGTCATATGTGTTTAGCGTGAGGTTCCTCTCAACAATTAATAATCAAATATTGATTTGGTGCTGGCCTCGTACTGGATTTGGGTATATGGACAAAATACCCCTGGACATAATCCTCCTGGATAAAATCCCCCAGACATAATCCCCCGGACAAAATGGCAACTAAGACAAAGTCCCCCTCCTCACATAACTAAAAAGTAAAACATGCAGTACCTTTATCTTTATGAATGTGTGGCAAAGATAAATTGAGAAAAAATTTAGGATGAGATTTTGGTGAGGTGGACTGTGTCCAGGGGGGATTTTGTCTAGGGGGATTATGTCCGGCGGGGGATTTTGTCCTACATTCTCCAGGCCAGTTACAAACCCAGCCATTTTGTAAAAGTGTTGTACAACTTGCCGACTTATCCTATCTTTTGGGTATTTTACATTCTCCAATCTGTGTGTATTCAAGATTCAAGAACTTTATTGTCTGTTTAAAAATACATTAAAACAAGAATTTTTCTTTAGGTATACATTGCACTGCCAGTAATAAAATTGGTAAAAACACACATTGCACAGACACACGCAATAGAAATAGTTCAGACATTACTCAAATACTTCACATAAAAAATACTAGAAACTTTTCACTTAAAAATACTAGAAACTTTTTACTTCAAAATATTAGAAACAGCTCACTTAAAAATACCATTTTAGACAGAGATAGTGGAGAGAATAAACTATTTCTTATGAAGGTTTTTTCCTAGTGGTACTTTTAAGTGCCTTCCTGATGGGAGTTTCTGAAAGGCTGGGTTGAGAGGATGATCAGTCACTGAGTATGTGGCTCTTCTTTTAAGCGCCACATTATATAGGCTGGATAATTGTTTCTGATCATGGCCAATCACTTTGCTGGCCAAGTTGACAATACGAACTAGTCTTGTTTTATACTTAGGATATATGTCTACACATGTATAAGCACTTCACATCCATTTCCTAAGTTCTGTAAGTCAGTCATAGTCTTTATTCCCATCTTCGGGGGACAATTTATATCTGTTCAGTTAATTTACTTGTATCTCAACAGACTGACCAACAACCGTTTGACTACTGACCCTAGGGCCAGTGCCAGCAATGCAGTACTGACCGTCTGCCATACCTTATTCACTGGACCATTAGGACCAGAGAAAGTCATTGAGGGTCTCCACAGGTCCAGCCAGAACGAACCTAATACTAGTCATTACAAGAGTCATTTGCAATAAAACTTTCCTCCACACACTGGTCAAGCCTCCAGCCATCAGTCTGCTGTCTGCAGTCACCCACTGTGACCAGACACTAATGGATACTTTAATTGGCTGACCACTGGTTAACAAAACCAATGCAACTGTGAACAATGCCAATCGCTCAAGTTTCCTTAAATGCACAAATATCTATTTCCAGTTCCCTCGACACTGCGTCAGTCATTATGATTTTGTGTTTTCACCTGGCAGGCAATGCGTTAATCACATAATGACGATGTAAACACATGTTAATGGTCCCACAACCACCTTAGAATAATTCCCCAAGCTCTACGTAATGAACACAGAAGACTAATCATAATTAAACGTAACACAATCTTTCAACCCCAGCAGTACTTTCACCAGATGTATGCGTTTCGCCAACAACCGCAGATAACACAAGTTCTCTGATTTCTGTAAATACAATTAATTGGCACCGACCGTCGCAAGCAGATCAAACATGGTCGACATCCATATTTTATTGTTTAATTATTGCTCTGCTGTGCACGAGTGCATGTAGGCTTTCAATTGTTGAATTTAAATGACCACGTCTGTTGCTCGAAATGGAGCGATTTCAGTCAATATTTAATGTTTCCACGGCCTTTGATGGTTGCCGACAAAGTGGCAGCAGCACCACTATGGTGCTCTCGATTATCAGTCAGTCAACTAATTTCTATCCATCAATCACCTGCCTCATCTGACAGGCACCTGTCTATCTTATTGTTTCGTTTCTGTGACCTACACAAGGTTCCACAATCACCGAGATACTATCAGGCAAACGGTGTACGTGCACGTCTGCAAGAATTTATTTATGATATTCTGAATAATAATCTAAATAAGATGCCACATTTATCACACTCCAGACTACAGGAAGGGGTCATGTTACAAAAGAGATGTTGCAGATTATATCTAAATAGAAATATTAAACGACTGTGGTTTAGAAGTATCTGTCAGAGTGCTGGTGGTCGCGTATTTGATGCCTTTTCGACAACAAACTGTCCTGTTTTATCTGAAGTTTTGTATTTCACACTGAAAGCTCTGTCCTTCCATACTGATCCCAGTTAAAGTTAAATATTAAACAAAGGTAAGAAATATCGTGAAAATGCATTTCAGCCAATAGTCATAACTATAACAAACACTAATCATTATGACAAGTGCTGTATGTAACAAGAAAGCATAGATTACAACACCATAACCTTAAACATGCGCACCTTTTTTATCCACAGCCAAGTTCACGCAGTATTTTCAGATTAGAAAGTGTGCTTCCATTTGTCTTTGATGTTATTTGTTGAGGGGGAGGAGGTAGGGGCATTAGGAGAGGAATGGGGAGAAAGACGGGGAAGCAGAGGGGGTGACAGGTAGAGGGGAGAAAGAAAAAAACACAGATGTTCTTACCAGTATTTTTTATTCTGACAACATTATTTAATTGTTTTTGTTCTTGCTATTCATTTTTTTTATTTTACAGTGTAGGCCTGTCTTACGTCCCGAGATTGATTTTTAATAACTTTAAATGAGCTATGCTGCTGCAAATTGGCAGTTACTGCATCCATTTCTTTCTTTGAACAGATATCACATGAACCTCTCACACAATCCGGTCATCCAACATTAAATATGTCATTATTATTCCAATATATCCAATCATATGAAAAAAAATAACTACACAACTTATGACCAGACAATCTGCAAGATTCAGGGAGGTAATAACAATCAGGTAATGTTAATTAATATCCCCTGATAGAACCATAAACAGCCTCCAGTAGCCAGTCCCTGTCTCCCCTCCAATCTCTTGTCTCCCCAGCCAGAACATGATTCTGTAGGACAGGGAAACATGGGGAGACACTAACAAGATTAGCACACCCCAATGGGGAAGAATGCCCTCAAGTGGAAGAATGACACAATAGGGCATTGTTTCCCTGTCTTCCTGGGTGAGTTGATCACCAGACAGATGGGGGGAGGAGGTTAGCCCAGGGCACAGTGGCAGTGGGGTAGATAGTGGGTGGACACACTGGACACAGACCTCACATGGTGAAGGCAGTGTCAACATAAGACTCATTAATCACTACTCAAGTCTCCAGTTATGTCCAATACACATGAAGACCAGTTTTCTGCTTGCTACTGTACACTTGATACTGTACACTTGCTACTGTACACTTGATACTGTACACTTGATACTGTACACTTGATACTGTACACTTGATACTGTACACTTGATACCGTACACTTGCTAGCTTCATATAGAAGTCCTGAAGTACTTTCAGACAGTACATAAAGTACATATTGCTAAACAATCACATTTATCCTCATAACAAACTTAAGGTGGTTTTTAATGGAACAATTTAAACTTTCTCCCACTGAAAGATGATAACAGTACCTACATAAAGATAACTGCACTATTTGGGATATAGTAATGTCTTCATATTTTTCTGGACAGCGAGATTACTATTTCTCTGGTATCATATATCACCAAAAAGTGAGAGCCATACTGATAGAGTGAAAATGAGAAAACAAGTCCACACAACACTCTGTTCAAGTACTGAGTTATCGAAAGCATTTAAAGTGGTTTTTCAGACTGAGGTAATGTCAGTTTCCATACGAACTAACCACAGATAACAGTGAAATCATTGCGAGTCTTGAATTATGGCCAGATTATTTATATATACACGGATGGGCGGGGCCACAAACACCCCTGATAAAATCACCCATATCACCCACATCAATGTCTGGTCAGCTGACCCGGGGCAATATTTAAACCATCCCAGTAACAGATGTCAGATATACAGATCTGATCAACCGCGAAATGTTGATAAGGAAATAGCCATCTATGGTCAACTGATCACTTGACCATTGCTGACCAAATGTAACTTCGAAAACCTTGTTGGACTCAGCCTTGAAGACACCTGTTTACTGCGGCATATGCGTAATTCACTATTGTAACATTTTAGCCTAACTTACATTGCTCTTAGTTTACCGAGTTGTTTTATACTCAACCTAACTTATTTTATTGTATGATACTTTATATTTCATGCTGCTATTTTATTATCCTTTCACATGGCGCACGAATATATTTACACACCCATCTTACCTATTTTGAAAAGAATTTCATTAAAAACTGTCTTAAGTGACCGCAGAAGGCATGGTAAAAAATGGTCTCTTAATACAGGTGATTGCTTGAGCAGGGCTGACTGTATTGTATTTAATATTATTTATAATATTACAAGTAATATTTTTACAGCAATGTGCTATTTTAATCATATTCTCTTTACAGCACTTTGAACTACATATACTGGAAAGTGAGTTTTGTCACAAGATGTATACAAAAATAAGTATTATTGAACCAGAGAGGAACCAACAGGGTTGGAGTTCACTGATAGAGATCGGATGAAATGGCAGACATTACTAAGTGGCCTTATGCACCAAAGAGAGTACAAAAAGGGTAGACAAGTAAAGACAAGTAAAGCAAGTGTGACTTGCAAATATCATTGTTTCATGTCCAGCAGCTTTTGGCCAGGTTGTGAACCGTGACTGTGAGTGGTCGAAGGCTGCCTCAGCAACATGACCATATCTTGTCTTTATCACCTCCAAGTCCCTTGTCATTTTATAATAATTATTTATTGTTACATATTATTTTATATAAATCATTTTTAATACATTTTTAATTGGCATCTTCCATAGTTATAGATCATTTGAAGTATGTTCATTACATATTTTCTTTTATTGTATTTTTAAGTTGCCAAATACGACAGTTACACACTAATTTATGCAGCAATATTTTATGCTATTGCTTTATTTGTAAACTGCCAATTCTAGTAGAGCTCTATATATTATTTTATGTATTTACACCACAAATTTCATTGTTACTGGAACTGTCATTTTGAATGCGTATGAATATTCATTGTTGAATTGACAGCTGATGTCTAACATAACTATTGTGTTTGTCTGCCCTGAAACCTGCTGACCATGCATACATTCAGTGGTCATTTGGCAGGGACCAGAAGGGCTAATTGACCACCTGGACAACACTACAAAGCAGTATTTTAGTGTGAAGCCACTTAATGACTGCTCCTATTTAATGACTGCTCCCCTGGGTACACTTCACCACTTCTCCTTGATGGAAGGACACTTCAGTTTCTATTGCATTGAACTGAATACCAGTCAGAGGAAGGGGAAGCAAACATTATATTATCTATATTATCACCTGAAAGATTTGATATGATTATATAAAAATTAGTATGACCTTTTTGTAAAAACAAAGAAATAACATGCAACACATAAAAAGGATCAGATTTGGTTAAAAAAATTGTAAGAATGTTTATTCATCTTTAGAATTTAAAAAAAAAAAAAAAATATATATAATTTAACTGATACCCCACTCTATTTGAAACCACTGCCAGAAACTTTTACAACGTTTACAAACATATAGTGCAGTTCGCATTTATAATTTAGTAACAGTCAGTGTTACAGCGTTACAATACAGTGTTAACAATACTGAATGCATGTTACATGGAGATGACATTCTGTTGTGAGGTAAACATTAGACTTCTTGTCTACAACTGACATTCATTAGACCAGATACTGGAGATCCTATGTTAAATAATACCTTTGATTTCCTATTGTTATCCATCATGTTGCAAAAACATGTTTTGCCTGACAACAATACCTCTTTCCAAACAAATTCAGCTTTACCAATGTTGTATTTTCTACGTTTTTTATTATTCTTTCTTTGATACATGTATATTTTTAATTCATTACAAACTTTATATATTTTCTACATGGAGTCTTCACTGCTGTATGTCCTTATGTTTGAAACTCCAAACTATAAACATATCATAATTTTCTTAAATGTTTGATTATCATTTGTATTCTTAAAACAAACATTTTCTACTTTATGTTGTTTCTGCTTATGGAATTCACATTATCTGTGGCAAGGAAGTCAATAGATTTTTCCAAAGAAAATATTTAGAAGCATGGCCTATGTCCAGTCTCAAGTGGACTCAACAATTTGCCACTGACAAAAACGTTTCACCTTTTTGACCCCCCCCCCATCAATGTGCAGTGCTCAATTAGTGTGCAATAATTAACTGCAGTGTTATTAACAGCTAAAAGCGATGGTGAAAAGGGTTTCACCATTTTCTATATCTGGCATTTGGGAAATTCAATAAGTTGGAAATGTATCCTTTTGATGGGGATCAGTGATGCTAGGCCAGCCTGTTGTTAATCAACCAGCACCTGGTGGAAGGGGGCATTATTGTTCACCCATTTTCTCTTCTGCTCAACTGACTTGAATGCTTTGTGTGGGTGTTATCCCTTGCACCCTGGTTGGGGGAAGTTATGCCTCCCACAGGGTAATGGGTGTTTGCCCACTGGGCAGTTGGCAGGTCATCCGAGCATAACAAGATCATGGTAACAGGTAACATCCGGGAGACTTTTAATGATTCTCACATCAATTAAAAGTAAATGTGCATGTCGTTTGCACCTTAATACCTTAACCTTATTTGTGGTTAGAGACCATGGTGCCATTGTCATAAATAAAAAAAAATTGATTAAGGTTTAATAAGACTTAACAAGATTGCCATCAAAAACAAAACCCCAGATTGCAAGTGGACAAGTGGACAAGGAAGCCACTGGCTAATTCAGAGTCCAAATGCTCAACTGATGGACAATTTAAACAAAAACATTTGTAAATAATGGTCACTGCAAAATTAAGCAAATCCTCAAAAGGCACACCATAACAAATTATGAATAAAATATTTCAGCATTTCTAAACAATGCAGGCTTATAATACAATACAAACTCAATCAAACTGACAAAATGTTGCATTAATTTCATTATAATCTAAGAAACATCGCCACAAAGGCCCTAAGAGGAGTCTGACTGACCCCAACCAGTCCCCTGATGTGACATCACAGCAGACAATCATCTATTGTCATCAACTTTCAATGAGATGCTTGTTAACTGCTGTTGGGAAACTGTAAACAGTTGGGCTGGGACAATGGGTACACTCCAGGGCACCATTGTGGGGACGCACTGGGATTGAGAGGCACTTCAGTCTCTCCACGCTTATGACAGTGTCCGTGGTGCCAAACAGCTGTCCACAAGTTTATTCCATATTGTGTGGAAATGCGGTGTCTTCTCTGTGTTTAGCAGGAAAAACCTGCAATCCTCAGAAGAATCTGAATGTTGCACAATGTTTCCATGAATGTGGAACATAGAGGGTAAATGGGTGAACACGGAAACTGTACAATTTAAAATTACAATTTTTATTTTACATGTTCACTTAATGCCAGCCAGCATGCCCGGCATAGCCTGCCTGCCAGCCAGCCAGCCCACCCACCAGCCAGCCCACCCACCAGCCAGCCAGCCAGGCTGATTGACAACAGGTTGTGGTTGTCTCCATCAACCAATAGCATACTGATTGGCTCAAGGCATTTGATGACAGTTTCATTCATGTTGAAGATTGATTGTGGCTCCTTCTGTCAGCTAGAACAATTTCTGTGCATCAGCTAGCTACAACAGTGTACATGTTGCTAGGCGATATGCTGCTGAATTGTGTAGATAAATTGCAAAATTACATGTCATTGTAAGAGGGTAATCCATGTAATCCATGTTAATGGAGGGTACATTGTATATGTCAAAACATTTGAATAAACTGACCAGAACTACCTTTGAATGTGTGAAGATTAAGTGCTAATATCTTATGAAGCACACTCCAGAGACACAGCTAAGTTTATTTTGTTCGAAGAAAGTGACTTGCATTGTATACATGAAAGTTCATATTTACCCCTCTCAAATACGTTCAAAATAATGGCCAGGTTTGTCCTATTCAAATGACTAATATAATTAAGCAAACTTAAAATAATACTATCACTGTGTCTTTGTCCTCATTAGAAGCAGTTTTAACCAACTTTGAAAACAAATTTATAGAAAAATTGTTTGGGGTAAGGCTGAGTTTTGAAACTACATTAAAAGGGTTTTCAATTGCCCTATCCCCGTTATAAACATCACCCGCTTCTTAGAATGATAATGAATGAAAAATACTTTCATTGTTGAGTTGACTAAAGCAACTATATGAAGGAAAACGTTACGTTGCTTTTATTATTTCTATGTCATTAAAACTCTAGAGTATATGACTTGAGGAGACAAATGACACATCATCAAGTTTATTGTTCAACTCCTATGTAACATAATGTACCCAATTAGTGTAGAAAGGCCCAAATGTATTATTTGTCTTTATCATTGCAAGCTTGTCATTTCTAATGTTACACAACAGCATAATTCACATGAGGTGATGGGGAGACTGGGGCCAGTTGTGTACAGGGATACATTGTTACAAAGTCATTTTACAAAAAACATAGCACACATGGAATCACCAATGACAGTAGTTTGTTGGAAGTCCACCAGCAGACACACTGTCCAAAAATTGGAAGTTAAGAAGACAAAATTAATGAAGTGTGGACAAAAATAATTTTTTAACCACCTAAGACTTTTTTGCAATGCCCACATAATATCATTTCATGCCATGGGCGTCCACGGAGGGCAAGGGGGCCCCCCTGGACATGGAATTTTTTTCAGATGTGTATTCGTGAGCTCAAAGTATATGTTAACTCTTTACATCTTATATATATATATATATATATATATATATATATATATATATATATATATATATATATATATATATATATATATATATATTTCTTCTTTCTTGCCTCTCCCTGGAAAAATTCCTGTGGATGCCCCTGTTTCATGCAGCCATTTTTTGTTTTGGAAATGAAACTTGAAACATACATACTGCATAGCAAATGGGACTATGCCAAGTAGAAATTCAGGATATGTTATCGTCCACATGCATTCAACTGCAAAAATCATGTTGGGGCAAGTTGTTACAATTGTAACAACATTCGGGCAGCTCGCACCAATGGCTCAGCCAGCGAGTTGTGTGCTGACAATGACTGAAAGATCTAAACCTGTATTGTAAATGTTAGCAGCGTGAATGTGTTTAAAAACAGAATGGATAAATATCTCAGAAGAGCAGGTTACACACAGATGTAGAATTGTTAGACTCTCGATAAGCCAATGGCTTCCTTGTCCACAATCATCTGGGTGTTTTGCCTTGGATGACAATCTTGTTCAATCTTTATGTCAAAGCCCTATTTGAGCAATTAATAAATATTGCATGATTCAGTGAAATGTGGATGTTCGTGCATGTGTGCATGAGTGCATACGTGTGTGTGTCATTCAATCAAGTAGAAGTCACATTACTGATATATTGCTATTCACTATTACATATTCCATTCAATAATTTATATTCCATTTACAATTGTCTGTTATGTAAGAATCCGGGAATGAGTCCCCTTTGGTAACTAACAATGAAAAGCTTAATACACGAAGCTGTGAACCACTACATTTTATGCACACTGTATATAAGATGTATAAGTATGTATAATCCAATTAAGGTAATAACAGTAACATGTACGAGTGACACTTGCTTTGTGATACACATGTTCCTCACTGTAACAACGTGCCCCGTATGATTTAACAACTTGCCTCGCATTTGGGGTTAGTTGTTACAGTCGACTGCACTTCAGAAACTTCACATATCCACAACTACAATATGGAATGTCATTGGCATGATGCCTGTTATTAACATGAATAATAAATTTAATGTACACACTGACAGAAATAACGCATCTAACATACTTTTCACAAAAAAATTACTTTAACTGAAAAATGTAATAACTTGCCCCGGTCTCCCCTACTAATAATTTGTACACAACGCATAATGCACGGGTGTCTTTCTGTGATGCTAATGCCCTACATAGTACCCACCCACACATCTCATCACATGATCTGTTTTTTACAGTGTAAAACGCCCCCCACCCCGTCCGTATAGTCTCACTGCCCCCACAAATTCATGCAGTCTCCTTAATGACAGGACTTTCTCATGTTTGATTGATTACATTGCCTCACAAAAAAAGACGATTGCTTACATGACTTTTGTGTGTGAATTTCTGCATGAGGAACATCGAGGATGTCATTAGTATCTAATTTCTTGTTGACAAAACTGGCATCTGGTGGTTATTGACAGCGTATTCTTACCATGACATCCCGGTGAAAAGAGAATCATCCAGTGTCATCTAACCTGGTGTCTAGTTTCACACAAGTGCCACAAGGCAACCAGGACGTCTGCAGTGGGAAAGACTTCACAGGTCGGATACAGATTAATGCATATAATCAGAACCTGATAATCTGTCGAGGTGATCTACTACCCAGACATACTGTCACCTGATACCATCAGTATGACCCCCACTTCCAAATATAACAGATTTTATGTCTTTCAGGTGAATCGCAGGGAGGATGTACAAAGGAACGGCAACATTTCATGATGGAAATTGATTCCGACTTGTTGTCACAATAGAAAACCAATTTGTTGAACGGGCAATGGGAGACACAGACTGTGCAGACAGAGAGGAGCATCAAGTACAGCTACAGGTGAACAGACAGGGAGGAGCATCAAGTACAGCTACAGGTGAACAGAGAACTATTTTAACAAGGAATATACACATATAAAGCTTTCACAGCACCTCATCAAAAATTCCTCCTGAAATAGATTTTTTACAAAAGTATGCAGCCTTTCATTAACACAACTGTGCATATTACCTAAGCTATTCACACACTACACATCACCTAAACTATTCACACACTACATATTACCTAAGCTAATCACACACTACATATTGCCTAAACTATTCACACACTACATATTACCTAAGCTATTCACACACTACATATTACCTAAGCTAATCACACACTACATATTGCCTAAACTATTCACACACTACATATTATCTAAGCTATTCACACACTACATATTACCTAAACTATTCACACACTACATATAACCTAGGCTATTCACAAACTACATATTACCTAAATTATTCACATACTACATATTACCTAAGCTATTCACACACTACATATTGCCTAAACTATTCACACACTACATATTACCTAAACTATTCACACTACATATTACCTAAGCTATTCACATGCTACATATTACCTAAACTATTCACACACTACATATTACCTAGGCTATTCACACACTACATATTACCTAAATTATTCACACACTACATATTACCTAAGCCATTCACACACTACATATTACCTAAGCTATTCACACACTACATATTTTAAACCAATCAACCTGATTCGCAATGGACTAAATCAACTGAGGAGGAAAATTTATGATTCGCGATGGACTAAATCAACTGAGGAGGAAAATTTAAAGGAACCTAAAATAAGGCGGAGGCATATTCCGAACATGGTCAGTTTAATAAATCCACATTTGGCATCATTATGATCTAGAATACAGGTATTTACAAGAGGGCAATAACAGACTACAAGAAGAGGGCAATAACAGACTACAAGAAGAGGGCAATAACAGACTACAAGAAGAGGGCGATAATAGACTACAAGAAGAGGGCGATAATAGACTACAAGAAGAGGGCGATAACAGACTACAAGAAGAGGGCGATAATAGACTACAAGAAGAGGGCAATAACAGACTACAAGAAGAGGGCAATAACAGACTACAAGAAGAGGGCAATAACAGACTACAAGAAGAGGGCAATAACAGACTACAAGAAGAGGGCAATAACAGACTACAAGAGGGCAATAACAGACTACAAGAAGAGGGCGATAATAGACTACAAGAAGAGGGCAATAACAGACTACAAGAAGAGGGCAATAACAGACTACAAGAAGAGGGCAATAACGGACTACAAGAAGAGGGCGATAACAGACTACAAGAAGAGGGCGATAACAGACTACAAGAAGAGGGCGATAATAGACTACAAGAAGAGGGCAATAACAGACTACAAGAAGAGGATGACAACAGACTACAAGAAGAGGGCAATAACAGACTACAAGAAGAGGGCAATAACAGACTACAAGAAGAGGGCGATAATAGACTACAAGAAAAGGGCAATAACAGACTACAAGAAGAGGGCAATAACAGACTACAAGAAGAGGGCAATAACAGACTACAAGAAGAGGGTGATAACAGACTACAAGAAGAGGGCAATAACAGACTACAGGAAGAGGGTAATAACAGACTACAAGAAGAGGGTAATAACAGACTACAAGAAGAGGGCAATAACAGACTACAAGAAGAGGGCGATAACAGACTACAAGAAGAGGGCAATAACAGACTACAAAAAGAGGGCAATAACAGACTACAAGAAGAGGGTAATAACACACTACAAGAAGAGGGCAATAACAGACTACAAGAAGAGGGTGATAACAGACTACAAGAGGGCAATAACAGACTACAGGAAGAGGGTAATAACAGACTACAAGAAGAGGGCGATAACAGACTACAAGAAGAGGGCAATAATAGACTACAAGAAGAGGGCAATAACAGACTACAAGAAGAGGGCAATAACACACTACCAGAAGAGGGCAATAACAGACTACAAGAAGAGGGTGATAACAGACTACAATAAGAGGGCAATAACAGATTATAAGAAGAGGGCGATAACAGACTACAAGAAGAGGGCGATAACAGACTACAAGAAGAGGGCGATAACAGACTACAAGAAGAGGGCGATAACAGACTACAAGAAGAGGGCAATAACAGACTACATGAAGAGGGTGATAACAGACTACAAGAAGAGGGCGATAACAGACTACAAGAAGAGGGCGATAACAGAGTACAAGAGGGCGATAACAGACTACAAGAAGAGGGCAATAACAGACTACAAGAAGAGGGCAATAACAGACTACAACAAGCTATTTATACAGGTGTCAACATCACCGCTTTCAGACAAGATATACTATTTTTTTCACTTGGTCCCGCTCTTTGAACGAAATGTCCTTTTTTGGTAATTTAAAAAAAAAATCAATCTATTTCTTGTACACATGGCTATTCTAGACACGTGTTATTTCTTTGGTCTCAAGTGATTTAACATTTTCTCGCTTGTGCGTTCATCGCAAACAAGAACGGCACATCGAAATTGGCAACCCGTAAAATAACACATTAAAAAAGGACGAAAATTAAGTGGAAGTGGGTACTTTCCCTTTCATGAGCACTTTCCAACTTTTTCATGAGCAGATGTTGACATCTATGTACTTGTGGCTGGGTGAATAATAAAACATAATAGACACATATCTGTCAACAGGGACACATAAATGTAGAACTACCTTTACTGAACATGAAAAACCAACATGCTTTGGCTGGCAATCTTGTTAAATCTTGTATGATAAAACATTACATTGTTATATATAGCATTAACAGATGTTTGTTATTCTGTACGTTGGCCCATTTTTCAATCTCCATACATACATCAATACAACAATACAACAAAGATGAATTTCCTGTTGATAATAGATCAATATCCCTTTAGTCGGTCCACCCGAAATGTCTATGCATTCTACAAATCAACAATAGAACCAAGATAGATCAAATGTAGACATATCTCACACTGTTTGTGCTGCCAGAATTAGCCGCAGGCATTTCATCTCAGAATTGTCAACTTGTCGCATGCAATAGCTCAAGTGTAAATAAGTTTTGCGATAAAAATTCTTATCTGTCAAATTTATATTACACAATAATTGAAATACACACCTTAATTTAACATTATTTGCTGTGAGCAATAAATTGTGACAAGTATTCAGTTGTATAGTTCATTTCTATGAGGTCAAGCCTCATGTCACAATATATTGTGGGATTCCAATTCCATACTCAGACTTGGGATCAATAATTATTACATTATATAAATTCAATTACACACCAATTACAGCATACCATTACCACCTCAAAAATACCAATTCCAAGTTGAAATAACAGCATGTGAACAGATTGAGAGCAACCACAAACATATTCCATGTCAAAACATAATTTCTATCTTTAGAGCAGTTTTATTTAACTTCTGCATATTATGGTAGATAAAGGCAAACAAGTATGATATATGCAACATTCTATTTTCATTGATTATTCATAGTGAATAGTTTGAGCTACAAAAAGTTGCATGATTATAATTTAAAAAGTACATGAAAAGTAATTAAGAAAACAATTATTTTTACAAATTCCAAATATTTTTAAACGCATAAGATAAATGCCAATTCCGGAATAGGCATTTCAATTCCAATTACAGGTGTAAGAGACAGTTGCCATGACCATGAATGAACCTAATATACAGTGAAACCTTGGCTAGTCACCTCCATGTAGCAAGCAATGTGTATGATCCTATGATTTTCTGTTACATGCAGTTTCCACTATATTTTCTGTTACATGCAGTTTCCACTATATTTTTTGTTACATGCAGTTTCCACTATATTTTCTGTTACATGCAGTTTCCACTATATTTTCTGTTACATGCAGTTTCCACTATATTTTCTGTTACATGCAGTTTCCACTATATTTTCTGTTACGTGCAGTTTCCACTATATTTTGCCAATGGAAAGAGAGCTGCCTTTTGCACAGTAATTCATTGACCTCTTTACGATTCTTCATTTTCTTGATTACGGGTTTGACTCAGTAGCTTCGAATATTATCAGCCAGAACAAAACTGCCATTTTTAGCAGTAGCTATTATGCTAAAAAACATATGGCAGTCACCGTTGTCTGAAGTGTGAAAGAAAATTCACAGAAAAAGCAATTTGTGACAGGCTGGACTGTTATTTGGGGTGTGAGGGGTAGGTAATTTAACCCCTTGGGGCGTACCATTAGCTACAGCCAATCACACCAATAACCACCAGTTATGTCAACTATATCTAATCATACACCACGCTGGTGCTTTCCGTAATTGAAAACTCATAGAAATTTTTATTTCCTCAAACAATCTGCAGCATGTCAAATCATGCAGTGTGACTGTAATTATATGCCTTATAAACGGGAGATAAATATCTAGATGTGCGAGCCTCCTGGTGCCTTTATGACTAATACGACCATGTCAGCTTGGTAGTGATCTTCACAGAAGGCAGTGTCATTGGCCGTTACTTACAGTTATACAGGTGCTGTCAACCCAGGCCGGTCTTAGTCTTTGGCTCCTGCCATGAAAAAGGAATGTACATACTGCCTCAGTGACAACTGATTAGGTTTATAAATAACTCACCCCACCATATCTCTGGGAATGATTAAATTGATGTGATATGTAATTTGTAAGGGTCATTAAACAGGTAAGTACTGATATTTGGTTGCAGGGATTTTGTTCTAATCTGTCACACTGCAAAAATTTCCGGTATAAAATATGTACTTTGGGCACTTTGGGAGGAATAAGAAAGTATCCCATTTTAATACGGATTTGCTTCAAATGAAAAAATCATGATAAAGTACACATATTTTCTCATGTTCATCGCACAAGTATAATACCGAATGACAAATATTGTGGTCATAGGGAAAAATATTTTTGTTACTTACAATGCCGATTTCCGACAAAACCAAGCAGATTTTGTTTGATGTAGATATATTTTATAGCCTGACAGATGGGGGCACTCAATCAGAATAGGAATGTCATAAACTGGTTAACCAATCGAAAATCTTAAATCGGTTTATATGGTTTTTAAATTGAATTTCAAATCATAAATATGGATTTGAACCAAAAATATGTGTTGCCACATCACCAAGACAAAGAGAGTCCCTTCGGGGGTTTGTAATTATTTTATGTCAACGCAATTTTTTATTTCAGGTTATGATACTCACTGTCATATCAACAACTCAAATCCTAGGCACTTAACGTTGATAATGTTTAATATAAATACAGCAAATTTTCATGCATAATGATTGTTTTCCTTAAATTTTTCATTTAAAGTCTGGGTGTTTATTATACAAGGTACTAAAGCTAAACTAATGTTCTTGAACCAAACACAGGCAGACCTGGAGTCAGTTACATTGTCATGTTTATAGTGTATACCATCTTTGAGACAAATTACATTGTACATGTTTATAGTGTTTACCATCTTTGAGACAAATTACATTGTACATGTTTATAGAGTATACCATCTTTGAGACAAATTACATTGTACATGTTTATAGTGTTTACCATCTTTGAGACAAATTACATTGTACATGTTTATAGAGTATACCATCTTTGAGACAAATTACATTGTACATGTTTATAGTGTATACCATCTTTGAGACAAATTACATTGTACATGTTTATAGAGTATACCATCTTTGAGACAAATTACATTGTACATGTTTATAGAGTATACCATCTTTGAGACAAATTACATTGTACATGTTTATTGAGTATACCATCTTTGAGACAAATTACATTGTACATGTTTATAGTGTATACCATCTTTGAGACAAATTACATTGTACATGTTTATAGAGTATACCATTTTTGAGACAAATTACATTGTACATGTTTATAGAGTATACCATCTTTGAGACAAACTACATTGTACATGTTTATTGAGTATACCATCTTTGAGACAAATTACATTGTACATGTTTATAGTGTATACCATCTTTGAGACAAATTACATATTTTATGGGTATGTTTTGTGTGTACAAAATATGCAACGTGTTTTGGGTATCAAATCACACTAATTGGGTAATTAAGGGTATATACATTTTGACACCGCATATTTCAGAGGAACCTTACGCAACTTAAGTTAATATTAATATATATCTATAAAATATGTTAATAAATTACACTATATCACACATCATAAAACAATGCATATTTTACACTTTATATGGTATATATTTGGTTTTCTCCATCAACTTGAAAAGGGTATAATTTTGCCTCCTAACGGTGTACATTTCAATCCGATCAATTTGAAAAGGGTATGTTTTGACAAATATATAAAACATGTTTGGGGGTCAGGTAAATAAATTCTCAAGGATATTCTACTGGCTATGTATCGAGTGTTCCTTTCGTTTGGTGGTTCATTGTGTACACTAAATGACTCCTCAACTTAAGTAAGAGTTGCCCAACCTCTTCACAGGTTGTGAACCTGTATCTCTACACCTAGTGTTATTTCATCGGATTAATTCTCCCATTAATGTTGTAGGATATAAGGCACTCATATGATATATTATGTGTGTCTCATACAAGGACCATGTAACCAACAAAGAGGTCCACAACAGAATCAAACAAGCCATCAGGCCCTAAGAAGATCTCCTAACAATGGTAAAGAGACGGAAGCTGAAATGTTGTGGGCACGTCTCACGAACATCCGGCATGACAAAGAGCCCCCTGCAAGGCACCGTTAGGGGAGCAAGAGTGGACAGGCCTGGACTTCTGAGAGACACAAAGGGCGGCAGACGATAGGAAGAAGTGGAGACAGCTGGTTTCAAGGTCATTGGTGGTGCCCCAACGACACTACGGGTTACGGGATTGATGATGATGATGACGATGATGATATCCACTATTCGTTATACAGCTGAGCGAACCAAGGTAATGACAGAAATTGGCCAAGCTTTGAAACAGCAGTAAGAGGATTTGAACCCGGGTTCCCCCGATTGAGAGTCTGATGTTCTAACCGCAATAACACTGCGCCCTGCATTAGGGGTACTTTTTTAAACCCCACTTTGGCTGTGTCTTCTGGATGAGAGTTAATCATGAAGGACCCATCATGAACTAGACTGGCCTAAATTATTTATGCGGCTAAACAACATTCTTACCATGTACCTCATTTTCTATGTCAGTTCATTCATTCAATCAAATCCACATCATACCACGTAGCATAATTATAATATTTTACAACATTGTGTTTTTGTGCACTTTTTTGGCCCCAGAAGCGCCACGTTGCAGTGTCTTCTTCAGTCACAGCGAGCATCAGTGGTTCATATTATCATTCAGCGTGGATGCAATCGGCGGCCCTAGTATTTGGACCGTCGCAGACAGAGACCTCCCTTCTGATATGGCTTCTGATGCTACTGTCCATCAGGGGTTGAAGGTAGCTCATCTCAACATTAGTAGCCTAGTGGCTAATTTGGATGAACTTAGTCTCTTTCTACAACATCACCCTGTAGATATACTAGTGTTGACTGAAACCAAACTTGATGCCTTGATCATTTCAAAGTAGATCTCCCCTCCACGTTACACTGTGGCTGACCGTAGAGACCGTACCAGACGTGGAGGGGGCATCCTTTGTTACACCGGGAGCTCCCTCCAAGCCAATCCTCTGATGAACTTGAGGATGACAAGCGCGGAATGCATCTGGGTCGAAATCCATGTGGACAGCCAGCGGCCATTTGTAGTGGGAGGCCTCATGAGCTTGGTGATGAGCTGCAACTGTTTCCATCTGACAACACAGAGACCTATATACAGTGTACTTGGTGATTTCAACCTGGACGTGGGCACACAGAGGGGCACTGAGCTGATCCAGTGCCCCAGTGACCATGGACTGCATCAACTGATTGACCAGCCTACACGAACTATAGCTACCTCGGCCTTGACCATAGACACAGTGTTCACCTCGCATCCAGAAAATCTGGTGGACTCCAGAGAGACTCCAGCTGGCATCACAGACCATGATTTAGTGTCTTGTGTGAGAAAACAAAGTAAATCTACTAAGCTACCTCCTAAGTAAGGGCTAAGTTAAGGGGGCAGCCGTGGCCTAGTGGTTAAGGTGTTGGACTCTAAATTCAAGGGTTGTGAGTTCAAGACCCACGCTGGTCACGGTTCGTTTTCGAAGCTTAGGCAATTTCGTTTACCCTACTTTGCCTCAGTCTACTCAGCTGTAAATGAGTACAAACACTGTTTGGAAGGTACCTGCGATGGACTAGTGTCCCGTCCAGGAGAGCCAGTATAACTGCACTCTAAGTTGCTTCGCACTATAGAAACCAGGTTTAAGCACTGGCCATATAAGCCTTCATGGCTTCCTAAGGCGTAATGCCTGGGGGATGACTTTACCTTACCTACCTCCTAAGTATGTGAAAACAAGGAACTGAAAAAACCTTGATGAGACAGAGTATCGAAATACCTGTGCAAACATTCCGTTTGATAATTTGTTTCATGCTCAAACTTTAGACTCTGCATGGGACATCTTTAAATTCTTTGTGCTTCAGGTTACCAACTCTCATGCACCCCGTTGATCTATGTGAACTAATGTACAAACCTGATCACGGTAGCAATACGATAAAAATCTGCTAATGCCTATCAGAGATACCGAGTCCAATGGAACAAGACCTGTACCTGTTTAAAACATGCTAAAAAAGACTACTGTGAAACAGTCATCAGAGCTAGTGTTAAAAAACCAAAACCACTCTGGGCTAATCTGAAGAATTTGCTCCCCAAATCTGCAACTGCCATGACAGGAAGTGTGATTGCTGGGGGTGAGGAGGTGTCAGATTCTTTGGGAATTGCAAATGCTTTTCTTTACATGCGTGGGCAGTTATTTGGCTAAAAATTCTACCAACTAAGCAGATCCTCCTCACATCCAGACTACACGCTTCCAACGTTTTTAAGTTTAAAGCAATAACTGCATCTGAGGTGTGCAAATTACTTTCTGGGCTCAACACCTCAAAAGCACATGGTACTGATGGAATTATGGCTAGATCTCTTAAAGTGGCAGCCAAGGAACTCCCCCTGGCGACCATCTTTAATTTCTCACTGATGACGGGAACTATCCCAGAGGAGTGGAAACAGGCAGTTGTGACCCCTGTCTTTAAAGAAGGGGATCGTCAGAATACTTCTAACTAGACCGACAACTGTACTTCCTCTACACCTGAACGTTTTTGAAAGACTAATTCATTACCAAATGTATGTTCAAATCTCAAAATACAATCTCTTGAATCTTGAATTAGTTTCAATCAGGCTTTCGACCACAGTACTCCACAGCCACAGCTTTGATGTCTCTGATTACTTGTATGACCAACAGCAACATGGTAACCTTACAGGTGCCATCTTTCTGGACCTGATTACTTGTATGACCAACAGCAACATGGTAACCTTACAGGTGCCATCTTTCTGGACCTGATTACTTGTATGACCAACAGCAACATGGTAACCTTACAGGTGCCATCTTTCTGGACCTAAAAAAAGCATTCGACACTGTAGACCCGAAAATTCTGTTTCAGAAGCTCTTTGCCATTGGTATCCAGGAAACAGAGTTCTGTTGGTTTAAGAATTATTTTTATAACAGAACACAGCAAGTAAGAATTAATGAAACAACATCCAGTGCTCTACCAATCAACTGTGGTGTGCCCCAGGGTTCAATACTGGGACCACTGCTCCTAACTTTGTACATCAACGTTCTGCCAAGAATAGTCAGGCGGTTCTCTATGCTGATGATACAGCATTCTTTGTCTCTGGGAAGTGTATGCAAGAAATTCAGACGAAATTAGTTGCAGATGTTGTTAGATAGATTGACTCTCAACACAAAGAAAACCAAAACCATACTCTTTGGCATTCAACAAAGGCTGTCGAAAGTGAAGGAGGAACTTCAAATAAAAATTGGTGGGGCCTTTGGCTTGATCCTGTTCTAAATTGGAAACACCGCGTAGATTGCATCAGTAAGAAAATCTCACAACGTATTGGGGTACAGTCATGTATTCGACCTTTCAGCTCTGCAGCCATGGCAAACACTCTCTTCAAAGCTATGATCGCCCACATCATAGAATATGGGGACAAGCGGGGAGAGTCATTCTACGTTGCAGACGGCGAACCCACATATCTGACATTCACAGTTCACTTGGGTGGCTTACTTGCCAAGATAGTGTGAAACTACATAAAACGTTGATGGTTGGTTAATGCCTACTGGCTATAGTCCCTTCCTACCTCAGCCTGCTGGGTGTAGTCCCTTCCTACCTCAGCCTGCTGGGTGTAGTCCCTTCCTACCTCAGCCTGCTGGGTGTAGTCCCTTCCTACCTCAGCCTGCTGGGTGTAGTCCCGTCCTACCTCAGCCTGCTGGGTGTAGTCCCTTCCTACCTCAGCCTGCTGGGTGTAGTCCCTTCCTACCTCAGCCTGCTGGGTGTAGTCCCTTCCTACCTCAGCCTGCTGGGTGTAGTCCCTTCCTACCTCAGGGGTAAATTTAAGTGTGCCAAAAACTTTCACTCACATTCAACTAGAAATGCTGATTCAAAATTGTTTGTACTACAAGTCAGCTGCAATGCAGCCAAGAACTTTAACAAGATTTAACAAGATTTGCCATCCAAGCCAAAGGCCCAGATGGCAAGTGGACAAGGAAGCCATTGGCTTATCGAGAGTCCAACAATGTTCATCTACTTATAACCCGCCCTCCTGAGATATGTATCAACCTTGTTTTTAAACATATTCACGCTGCTAGCAGTTACACAATCTGTAGACAATTTGTTCCATTCATTTATTGTCCTCTGTGAGAACGAGTGCTTCCTGATGTCCAATCTACATTGATCCTTTACTAATTTTACCTCATGTCCTCTAGTTCTGCTATCCTTCTTGAGTGAGAGAAACATATTTCTATCAATATTTTCATACCCATTCAATATCTTAAAAACTTCAATCTGATCTCCTCTTAAGCTCCTTGTCTCTAGAGTTGTTAAACCACATTCTTTCAGGCGTTCTTCATAACTAAGGTCTCTAAGTTCTGGAATCATTTTAGTTGCTCTCCTTTGTATGCGTTCAAGCGTATCTATATCCTTCTTACGATATGGTCTCCATGCTTGCATACAGTATTCTAAATGAGGTCTAACTATTGCTTTATAAAGAGGTATAATTAACTTTTTTCCCTTGAATGTTATGTTTCTTCTAATCAATCCAAGAATTTGATTACCCTTTGAAGCTGCAATACCACACTGCTCTGAAACTTTTCATATCAGCGCTTATTGTAACTCCTAAGTCCTTTTCTTTTACAGTAGTACCCAGAACAGTATCTCCCATTTTATAGTTTACATTCAAGTTCCCATGTCCTGTATGTAGGCATTTACATTTCCCAAAATTTAACAACATCTGCCATTTCTCAGACCATTTCACTAATCTGTCTAGATCGTTTTGTAAATGTTGTTTATCACCATCAGTATTAACCTTTCTAAACAGTTTTGTGTCATCCGCAAATTTCAGTACGTTACTTGTTATGTTGTCGTCCAAGTCATTGATATAAATTTAGAATAATATAGGTCCTAATACTGATCCTTGAGGTACCCCACTCAAAACCGATTTCCAATTTGAAACTTCTCCATCTACTACAACTCGTTGTCTTCTGTCAGTCAGCCATTGTTCTATCCAGTCAGTTATGCTATCCCCGATACCATGGGCTTTTAATTTAAGTAGTAATCTTTGATGTGGCACTTTGTCAAAAGCTTTCTGAAAATCTAAGTAGATAATATCTACTGGCAATCCCACGTCTATCCACTTAGTGATTTCTTCCAAAAAACATAACATATTTGTTAAGCATGACCTCGCTTTAAGGAATCCATGTCGAGATGAATTTAATAATTTATGCTTAATGAGGAAGTCCACAATATGGTCTTTAATTAACCTTTCTAATAATTTACTAACCACTGACGTTAAACTCACTGGTCTGTAATTCTCTGACTTATTTCTCGAACCATTTTTAAATAATGGTATGATGTTTGCTTCTTTCCATTCAAATGGAACAACTCCCTCTTTTAATGACAAGTTGAATACTCTTGCAAGTGGTATACTGATTTGTTCTACTGTTTCCATTAGTAATTTTGGAGGAATCCCATCCACTCCCGGTGATTTGTTATCCTTCATTGCCTTTATTTTCTTAGCTACCTATTCTGGAGTTACAACTAACGGACCTAAATAGTCAGATTTAGCCCCCTGAAATTTAGCATCAGCAACTGGTAATGAACTAATATCTTCTTTGGTAAACACTGAACTGAAGTAACCATTTAGGTCTTCCGCCATTAAAAACCCCTGTGATATTATGTTTCCAGCACTGTCTTCTAGAGATCAAACCTTGTCTTGTACGTTTTGTTTACTCCTGACATATGCATAAAAACTCTTGCTGTAATTTTTTATGTTACATGCTAGTTTTTGCTCATAGCTTCTTTTAGATTGTCTGATTTCAGTTGTAGCTGCATTAAGTGCCTCTTTGTAATTTGCATAGTCTTCTTCCTTTCTGGTACGCCTATAAACCCTCCACATAGTTTGTTTTAGCATTATTTTTCTAATAGCCTCTTTTGACAAGTGTTTCTTTCTACACCGTTTTCCTTGTTTTTGGAAGGGAACAAATTTATTGATGATACTCTCAATTTCATATTTTAGAATATTCCAACATTCAATTGCGTTCTTATTCATCAGCATGTTATTCCAATCTAGCTTTGCTAAGTATTTTCTCATATCTTTGTAGTTACCTTTGTGGAAGTTTCTCTTGTACGTTTTCTTATTTTTACTTTCTGATTTTACATTGATGTCAAAATTTATTTGATTATGGTCACTATTACCCAATGGTTCAAATATTTTTACATTGTCCACTAATTCTTTTTGTGATGACAAAACTATATCTAATACATTTTCTCCCCTGGTTGGTTCTAGTACGTGCTGAGTAAGAAAGCTATCCTGGATTAAAAATAGAAATTGTTGGTCCTCAATCCCTGTGCTCTCTAGAGAATTCCATTGTATGTGTCCATGGTTAAAATTTCCCATTATGATACATTCCCCTTTACTAACTTCCTTTATAGCGTTTTTTATTTTTGTGTTGTCCTCTTTGTTTATGTTTGGACTTCGGTAAACTAATCCAATAGTTAATTTTGAATTTCCTGAAACAATTTTGCACCAAACAGCTTCATTACAATCTGCTTCCCTTTCTAGTTTTATTTCATAAGCCTGAATAGATTCTTTAACATATAAAATAACTCCCCCGCCCCTTCTTCCTATTCGATCTTTCCTAAACATTACATATCCTGTTCTGCTATGAAGTGGCTGTGCTGTTACAGTGTTAGTACTCTTATCCAATCCTGTAAAACTTACAAGGAGTTCAGAGCTGAATGTGTAAATTTTTTTGGCAATAAGCATACCTAAATAGACTGAAATTTAAGGACCATTGTATAAAGAGTAACACTCTGGGTTGAGGGCTGACTACCTCTCCCTTGTCTCATGTTTCTTGTACTAGTCATTGACATTATATTATTTTATTTAAATGTTATGTTCAACCAGAGTCTGTGATGAGTGACTGTGTGTGCACGAGGATCCCACTGTAAAGAAGTACAGTGTATATTTTAATAATTTGCACTGTATTTAGTTGGGCTATTCTGAATAAAGATATATTATTATTATTATTAAAAGGGCGCAAAAACACAACATTTTTAAAGGTGTTTTTGCACGTGGAATGATGTGGAATGATAAAATTAAGGCATTGGCATAGAAATGAAATATGTTACCTGTCGTGGAAAAACTCCTGCGTTAGCCCAAGAATGGGCTGTTTCGAGTAAACAAATGAAATGTTGAAATGGAGAAAGCAGAAACAGTGTTAATGTGTGGAGGAATTGGAGTCGACTGAGGCTCTCAAGATAACTTCGACATAAGTTAAGTGGGATATCCGTTAAGTGTTCACCCATAATCCAACACTTACCGTTTTTGGCCGCTTTAAAAATGCAGTTTTCGCGCAAACCGAACATTTGGCGGGCATGACTATGTTCGCACACGCCGATGTTTACGTGCGAGCGATAATAAAGGTAATTAATGCACAAGCTTGTTGCCGAAAGGTGCGCTGAGGTAGAGAAAGGTTCGGAGTGGTACGGTGACCTAAGAGTGTCATGACAACGTTTCTGGTAATGTTTTTTGAGAAAACTTCACGGAGGAAGCGTGTTGGCGGGGTTGCAGTTACCCACACAAATATTTTTTAATGTAACTCAACTATTGGACTCTCGATAAGCCAATGGCTTCCTTGTCCACTTTGCCATTTAGAACTTGTTGTTTTGGGATGGCAATCTTGTTAAATCTTGTTAAATCTTGTTAAATCTTGTTAAATCTTGTTAAATCTATTCAAAATTAATGCATGTGAGAGTCTAAAAGGGTGATATGAAATAGGTAAAGGCAAGTCTTTATATAGCGCGGTATCCAGTCCTTGGGACTGTTCGATGCGCTTTATACTGCACCCCCTGGCAGAACTGTTCATTCCAATGCCATTTCGACTTCTCTGGGAAATATTCAGCCACGCCATGGGTGGTAGTAGTATTACAATACCACTGGCAGATTGACCTGTTGAAATATGGATGTTTCAGTTTATCCCACGCCATGTGCGGCACAGGTCTGAAGCGGGTGAATTTTCTTCCACAAAAGAAAAGCTGCGGTTGATTACAACATGATAATGTGCACTGTTTCATTTGTGTTTTTGTTACCATTCCTCGACATTGATAACAATAGGACTATAGACTATAAAACACAGACTCAAGAACATTGACTCCACAACCACAACACCACAGATCACGCGATGTTTACTACACGAAAATAAAATAATAGCATTTTGAATACAGTTGCGCAATGTCTATATTGCGAGCCTTATATGTGCCACACCTGGGCACGAAGAGGATGAGTTAGTGGGTGGTGGGTGGGTGGGTGGGTGGGTGGGTGGGTGGGTGGGTGGGTGGGTGGGTGGGTGGGTGGGTGGGTGGGTGGGTGGGTGAGTGAGTGAGTGAGTGAGTGAGTGAGTGAGTGAGTGAGTGAGTGAGTGAGTGAGTGAGTGAGTGAGTGAGTGAGTGAGTGAGTGAGTGAGTGAGTGAGTGAGTGAGTGAGTGAGTGAGTGAGTGAGTGAGTGAGTGAGTGAGTGAGTGAGTGAGTGAGTGAGTGAGTGAGTGAGTGAGTGAGTGAGTGGTCGCTGGCGTCCCTGGATCGTTTCCAAAACATTTCATACTCGTGCTTTAAAGGGTTTCTTTTATTTATAGGATGATATAATCGAGTTCAGACACATCGGCGCCGTGTTGAGTATCCACGGACTTTCGTTCATTCCTCGGCACATATAGGTAAACATAAACTTTGCCAAAGTGGAAATATACGTGTATAAGCTACGAACGAGCCACGTCTCCGTCCCAGTTTATTAACCTCGCATCACGTGATTATCATGCAGCGCAGGTGAATCTTGGTCGTGATTTCAAGCGCTAATTACAACAGAGACACATACCTGCTGTTATTGCTATAATAACTTATTGTACCATTTGCCCGCCCGCCCGCCCGCCCGCCCGCCCGCCCGCCCGCCCGCCCGCCCGCCCGCCCGCCCGCCCGCCCGCCCGCCCCGCCCGCCCGCCCGCCCGCCCGCCCGCCCGCCCGCCCGCCCGCCCGCCCGCCCGCCCGCCCGCCCGCCCGCCCGCCCGCCGCCCGCCCGCCCGCCGCCCGCCCGCCCGCCCGCCCGCCCGCCCGCCCGCCCGCCCGCCCGCCCGCCCGCCCGCCCGCCCGCCCGCCCGCCCGCCCGCCCGCCCCGCCCGCCCGCCCGCCCGCCCGCCCGCCCGCCGCCCGCCCGCCCGCCCGCCCGCCCGCCCGCCCGCCCGCCCGCCCGCCCGCCCGCCCGCCCGCCCCGCCCGCCCGCCCGCCCGCCCGCCCGCCCGCCCCGCCCGCCCGCCCGCCCCGCCCGCCCGCCCGCCCGCCCGCCCGCCCGCCCGCCCGCCCGCCCGCCCGCCCGCCGCCCGCCTGCCCGCTTACATTCATGTAAGCGTTTTTTCGCTTACATGAATGAAGTATTGCCTGAAAATAAAATGCTAACATACAAACAGTATGGTAATAATATATCAGGCTATTTTAGTTTTTAAACTGGAGCTAACACGTAATGTGTACCTTGCAATACATTCGTAATATAACGTTGGTTAGTAACATTGCAATCATAATTACAGCCTACAACCAGAACTTAAATTATGCAAAGTTTATGTTATATTAAATGTATTACACATAATTGGGCGTGTGGGGTAAGATACGTGGCTCGTCTTGTCCCACGTGTATGGGGACCGTCTTGTCCCACGTGTATGGGGACCGTCTTGTCCACGTGTATGGGGACCGTCTTGTCCCACGTGTATGGGAACCGTCTTGTCCCACGTGTATGGGACCGTCTTGTTCCACGTGTATGGGGACCGTCTTGCCCCACGTGTATGGGGACCGTCTTGTCCCACGTATATGGGGACCGTCTTGTCCCACGTATATGGGGACCGCCTTGTTCCACGTGTATGGGGACCGTCTTGTCCCACGTATATGGGGACCGTCTTGTTCCACGTGTATGGGGACCGTCTTGTCCCACGTGTATGGGGACCGTCTTGTCCCACGTGTATGGGGACCGTCTTGTCCCACGTGTACATATCTTCGTGCAGTGACTGTCCAGCTTTGGTATTCATTGACACTATTGACGTTATATAATATATATATCCTCAGTGTAGGCTTTCACTCCAAACACAGATGTACCGAAGACACTGCGTAGATTGGGGACGTTTATTAGTTGACCTTCTCGTTAAACATTTTCCAACTTTCGTAATTATTATGCGATATGTTACACATTTTGAAACAAACATATGCATATGCAAATATTATATTGAATATTATATATATATATATATATATTATATATATATATATATATATATATATATATATATATATATATATATATATATATATATATATATATATATATATATATATATATTATATATATATATATATATATATATATATATATATATATATATATGCAGTCTATGTAATTTGACACTGATATGCAATCGGCGATTTGTCAGTCAATGCTGATTTGTAGGCATACGAAACATTCCGTTTCGAACTTCCGTGAACCGAGACTACGTTGTTTGAAGTATTTTCAAGTGTTTACCCATTTTATTGTCGGAAATATGAAGAGCAGTACGACCGAAACACTACTCGTGAGACAAGATACAGTTCAAGATAATCAACTCGGCTTAATTTGGTATATGAAAACACATTTTAATAGAAACTCCGATCTGTTCTTATATTATATAGAAGTATTTTCGCCCAGAATAAACACGACCAGAGTCAACCTTGTTGGCAGCGTTGAATACATCTTTCAACCCTTTATTTATGTATTCATTTAAACGTTAGAAATACAGACTAACACCGAAGCACCATCACTAACAGGTGCTCTAAATGGGAACACAGGCGCCAAGCAATGCGTGACACGTTCAACGTGATCAATGCGTTCGGTCGGGAACAGTTTGACATTTCGGCATTTACGTAAAGTGTAAGGCCACTCGTTCTATACGTAAGTACACGGTCCGTTGTGGTCGCATGAATGCTTCCACAAATTACCATCTACGGTGAAACGTTTTGTATCGCCGTCGTCGCACGCACGCACGCACATACGCACACACGCAAGCACGCACATACATACTACTCGTCAGTACAACAGAACCATGCACGGCTGCATGAAGGTTGTCTGGCGTCTACCTAAACAGGAAGAACTTGGACGTGTTGGCACGATCCGTGCATACCGGCGCCTGCTCGTCCGGGGTCGCGCGTGCAAACATTCCAGTCGCGATGTCACCGTCGAGTGTCCCACGTAGTCGCATGCTTACAACCCGCGCATCGTCGGGGACCCTCGAACTCACTGTTTATATAAACACCTGTACTTACCGGACGTATCATATTGTTTGACTCACACACGGAGACACACAGCTAACTTTCGCTGCAGCATGTTATCCCGGCCGCTGTGTCTTCTTTCGTTGGTTGCCAGCGCCGTTCTCCTGGGGACTGTGAGATGTGCAGTCGTACCAGGACTAGCTTCTGCCGGGAATTTTCGACCGAATGATGCGAAAGCGGAACCCGAAGAAAATGATGCACTAGAGAACGAACCAACGGTGAGCGTCCTGCTTATGTTCCATGCAATCGATCTGGTTTCCTCAGTTCATTGTTAGGCAGCAAACATACATCTAAAATAAAATTATTACATCGGCTAAATTGAAACAACACATTGTTAGTGCTCATTTTATGTATATTTGTGTAAAGAATTGCATTTTTATTTAGCAATTTTGTAACTATTTGTCTTGTAAAGCGCCACGAACAATTTAAAATTGGATCTGACGCTATATAAAAAATAAATCATTATTATCAAATAAATCAATATTATATGTATGGCCGACGCAAACTCGTGCGTTATAGTCACTTCACTGATGTTTAACACATTTTCAGAGCATCAGTGAGCGAGCGAGAGTGGGAGTGAGTTGATTACTGAATGAATGATTGACTTAATTAATTACAGTGTAATGGAAAACATTGAGCCGAAGAAATTTAGACTATAAGAAAAGTTAACTAATAATTCAATAGTCGTTAACGTAGTGAAGCAGCATTCTGACGCTGCCTGGGGTCTTAGCGAGCTGTATTGTCCTGCATGCAGGTGTGTAAAAGCATTATCATTGCGAGTATATTCGTGCCTCGCACCATCGACACAAGCTGCTTGACCCGCTAACACATATTGAAACTGTCCACTTAACCTTAGATAATGTTTGTCGAAGCTTCAACTAACCCTCAAGAAGCCATCCCAGCCACGCACCGGAACACAAGTAGTTGTAGTGGTTGTAAAGTAGTTGTAGTTGTAGTTGTAGTGGTTGTAAAGTAGTTGTAGTTGTAGTGGTTGTAAAGTAGTTGTAGTTGTAGTGGTTGTAAAGTGGTTGTAGTTGTAGTGGTTGTAAAGACGACGAAACGACCTTTCACCAAGAAAGGTGATATTTAGATAAATCAACGTTACAAATGTGTAACAGATCATGAACAATGTGTAACACATCCTGAACAGAACCGTTGCCCTTACGATTCAAGACCTAATTAGATTTACACAGGTTTAATTATATAATTGTTTACAATTTGGTTATTGCCATATTGTCTATCTCATAAATGTACATAACTGCTTTTTTGAGCCAGAACTTATGATGATTTATGAGCATCTTTATTGAAGCACATTTTCGAAATGTTCATAAAATGTAATTAAGTATTATGTTTTGTGATTTTCCTTATTATAGTGAAACGGTTCCAAGGTTTTACCCTTTTTACAATCCTGATATATAGACGTAGAATGTACGACAGAGTATTCTTTTGCCAACACAACTGTTCACTGTTTATTAATTTTTATTATGAGTTTTAGTCGGTAATTTCTTCAGTGATGCTTGTCTGTCTGGTATCATATATATATATATATATATATATATATATATATATATATATATATATATATATATATATAACCATCACCCTTATTGATCTCTTTGTACGACCGCAGTTTCCCCGTCTCTGGAGGCGGATCAGCCAGGTCCACGACTGGGCTGAGAACTCGGTGTGGAATGAGGTCGTGGCTGAGAAGACCACACACGTGCCTACGACGACCACGGAGTGGATCCCGCCCTTCGACAGGCAAAGGGTGAGTACGCGAGGATTCTTAGGCCGCGGTGAATGAGCGGATCCAGGACCCTAAAAAAGGGGGAGTGCCCAGTTTCTCAAAAAAGACACCAAGTGGCTGGACTTCTAGTTAAACACATTTCTATATGACACGCACGAACGCATTCACAAACACTAATGGTTACATAAAACTTACAAAACACTAGTTAACGGCTTACACAACAGTTATTGAGCATAATATTCATGAAGAATCTTAAGCACACAAACCGTTAACAAGTAGACTTTGCGAAAGTTAATCATAGTACCAGTTTTTTTATTACAATAGCGCAGCCACGCCGCTCTAAAAGAAATGCAAAATCAAAGACTAATGTAACTTTACTAATGACAATGTCATACACAACATGAACAAAAACGTTGCAGCTATCCAACACACAACAGTGAACGACAGCTATAATCGTTCTGTCTGACAGCTGACAATGAGGCTGTTTCATCTCAGAAAATGTGTCTTGTCGTTGAGATTATTTTAGCTGTGCATATTTAATCGTAATTGGTCGGTTTAATGTTTGCGCTTAAGCAGCCTTACAGTGACAATTACTAATAGTAATAACCAAACACAAACATACATGAAAGAACACATTTACACATTGGCGGCGTCCACTATTGTTTGTTTGTTGGGACTTGTAAAAAAACTTATGTAAATTAAGACAAACACAAAGAAACAGTGTATCTGTGGCCATTCGTGCTGGCGGGAATAATACGTTATTTTTATCGTATTTTATAAAGTATATGAATAAGTCTTAAGATGACAATGTCGTCTGACCTACATCTCGCGGCCTTCGCAACTGCATTCACTTATCAATAGCACTTTGTGTGTACAGAGCGTCGTGAAACGTTCTACAGACGACGAAAGGACGCAAACCACAGTTATTTTTCCCACCGACGGCCATGTTGACGTTTTACGTGATTGTAAGAACATGTGACTCATGACATTCACTGGCAATATGTTACCAATGTGCTCAACAGTTTGGTGAATATCACTTCGTTGCAGGATGTTTAACCATGTCGGATGTCGTTTCAACTTTCCTGACTGACTACTATAACTGTTACCTCTTGTGGCAATAAAATCATCGAAATCGGCTAAATTACGTAGAAGAGAACGGGAAGCAGAGATGGCAAAATCAGGATGTAGATGGAAACAACTAGAAATGCAGACCCAACACCGTCTCTGGTGGGAAGGAGTCGTTAATGGCATGTGCTCCACCAGGGAGTGAAATATGAGTGCTTACGGGCAAGAGCAGCAGCAGCAGCAGCCGCCGCCGCAGCAGCAGCAGCAGCAGCAGCAGCAGCAGCAGCAGCAGCAGCAGCAGCAGCAGCAGCAGCAGCAGCAGCAGCAGCAGCAGCAGCAGCAGCAGCAGCAGCAGCAGCAGCAGCAGCAGCAGCAGCAGCAGCAGCAGCAGCAGCAGCAGCAGCAGCAGCAGCAGCAGCAGTAGTATATGTAGGAAATGACAAACGCAAAGTTACTGTTTCCAATAACAATGTTGGTAGCCGTCGCAGCGAGCTCAGTCACTGTTTCTAGAGCTTGGTATGTTACATTCTCATTACTGTCGTCGTTTTTATCCCGTCTACTGTTGTACCTTGTACGAGCCCCTCTAAGCAGTACGTACACGTCTGTGCATGCTGACACCATGTCTAATGTCCTCCAGGAGTCGTCGTGTTCCGATGGTTGCCACGCCACGACAGATGAGCACGACGAGGAACTGGTGGAGCTTTTCTTCAACGACATGTTCCGTGAAGACCCAGTCCAGTTCCGCCCCGAAAACGACGACTAAGCGCGTCACCGCGGCATCGACGGCCGTACCCTGGTCGTCTCATTGTCCGTGAACCGGATCGCTCCGTTGAACGCCGCTGCATTGCCTTTGACTGCGATTAGTGTGGAGCGTAAATTGCAAAACGACAAACGTTTCCCCATGTGACATATGACGTAATGTCAAGTCCAGGTCAGCTCAGGTGACCGATGTTTCAGCCAAGACTGCTGTCACTATCTCTATAGCATCAAACAATTTGGTTGAATACACCCTAACGAAGAGTACATTTTCGACAATAGTCTGCCTGCCAATAGATACCTTTACACTGTGTATGTCACAACAACGACCAGTGTTCCGAAAAATGACGTCATCTAACAGCAGTTCTCCTGGGTAGCGTTGCTGGTCGAGGAAAAGCGAGAAACTCACTCGCACGAGACCGCGACGTGTACGTTTTAATTGTACCAATTGTCTGTGATAGTCGGCCCTGTTCACGACATTCTTGGTCAACAAATGGGACGCTCTCATAAATAATTAAACGTTTGTATTCTAGCCTTTCGAAATACTCATAGTTGTTTAAGAAAAAAATAAGATAAATCATTTAACGGCTTTGGAATCGTACAATTAGTCATATATGTGTTAACGCTCTAGATATTCAAGGATGCTTCCTCTAAAGGGGGTCGGCGTAGCATCTTGTGTCATTTTGTTCATCGTTACCAAATTACTATCGTACCACGTGTACGTGAGCAGGTCTTTCGGCACCACATTTCTGTACATTATCCATTTTCATAACATTGCTTGTGTATAAAGTCTAAAATCTTATAGGATTAAGGTATTTAATTAATTTATTGTTGGCCTATAAATCCTCGAACGAGCATTAGATCAACGATGACCAGTAATTTCTTCTTGTATAACTTATGTGTATATATTGCTGTATTTATACATTTTCATGTTTAACGTATATTGTGCTGTTTGTATAAAACTTATGTTATTCATTTGTCAAATTAAATACTTATGTTGTCAAATAATCTTGATGTAATACGGTGATGTGTGTCGTGAAAATAAACATTCATTTGAGATTTTTTATTACTCATACTCTATATATTAATTTGTCACACGAACGAAGTGATTGCATATTATTAGGTGCAGTTCCTGAATAAACACACACACGCACTCTCGCATTCACGCACGGAAACACGCACGCACGCACGCACGCACGCACGCACGCACGCACGCACGCACGCACGCACGCACGCACGCACGCACGCATGCAGACAATGTGAACATTGTTTGTTTAAGTGGCTGTAGGGATTTGAAATATTTTTTATAACTGCTTAGTTGGGTGCCAGGAACAGGGTGTCCATCAGGGTTTATTAAGATTGAAATCACTGGTAGTGCGATGATGCTCTTGCGCGCAGACGTCGTTCTCGGGGTGGACAAACGACGAGTCGTAGCGACAACACGTGACTAAAGCTGCCTCTGTGATTCGTTTAGACCATCGCTGATCAGATTAGTTGATGTTATTAATTCAATGGTTTGTCCGACGAACTCATCAAAATTAAATAACACATTTTCACGAACCTGTCATAGTTAATCTATAAGTTCCGGTTTTTGTGCGGAATGGGTCTGAAACGAGACGAGCGAAAAATCGAATTGTGGAAGGAGTTTTAACGCGTTTTTTTATGCTAAGAATATAATAATCATGTCCACTACCGATGTAGAAAATAACTGAATGTTGACATTGTTTTCGCTATAAAGGCAACTGAACGTAGTCGAACAGGGCAAGTTTATTGATATACTTAACTGGAATTAAACAGTTAAGTGTTTCGACATCTAGTGCCTGGTATCTTGATGTTGACGAGTTTAGCTATAGAAGAAACACTCCATACAGTTACGCTTCTATACACGACACAACATGACACTAGACGTAAATATCTGATATACAATGTGGGTCGTATGAAAGGTAAACAGACAGAAGAGTACACCAAACAGGAAGTTATTGAAAAACAATATTGCAATTGTAAATGTAGGTGAATGTATATTTGTCCATGCAGATATAGTTGACCTATGCTCATCAACACACACACACACACGCACGCACGCACGCACGCACGCACATACATACACTCATTAATTTAAGCTCTGGGCTATGGCTGATACTCAATCGAACCCGGGTACGAATCTTCTTACTGCCGTTTCTAAGCTTTAGCAATTTCGTCCGTCCCACGTTGCCACAGTTCAATCAGTTGTATAAATGAGTAACTGGCCACAACCAGAGGTGGATATGTGAACGAATAGTCTTCGCGCAATGATAGTAGCGTGGTTGAATGCTTCCCAGAGAAGTCGCGATGGCTTTGTTCATCTGTGTGTGACCCATCCGGACAGATAACTGTTTAATCGGCACCTAATTCACAAAACTCGATTACGTGTCAATTTGACTATAAGAGGTTAAGTGTGCTGTTATGTATGACATATAAGAGTATCTTTGCACTTGAGGACATCGATGGGTGACACACTGTGTAGGTCGCATGCCAAAGACAATGTCTTTGTTGTTGTTGTATATTCACGGTGTTATGCATTGAGGTCTACATTCCTGGTTTTAAAGGTAAGTTGTTCGTCAAAATACAAATTATTCGCACGCACGCAAGCAAGCACGCACGCACGCACGCACGCACACTCACAACTACACACACACGGTCGTCAGTTTATACCGTTGGATGTGTTTGTGTGGTATAATCGTATTATAACACTTCCATGCATAAGCTATCGCGGTAGATCTCCTACATAATGCAATATAAAACACAGCTGATAGTCTGATATACCCATTGTTCAGTTGTAATCCTGCTTCCCAACAGCGTGTCCCTATCAGAACAGTCTCATGCAGAACGCGGTTTGTGTTTTCCAAGCCGACAACACGCGATTTGCTCATTTGGTTGCGTATCTGTTTCATTTGCGTTAGAGATCATCACAAACATACATTTCTTGCGTTTCCATTTCACCGGTTTCGATTGCTAAAATTGATAATTAAATAGAGTTTACCACCTGGACCTGCTCCCGAGACTTCAAAATTGAAAACAGAATTATTCAAACGAAATAATTACGACACGGTCAGGCAATTGCGCTTTAGTTGAGCACGTGACCTCTTGAGTCACGTTGATATGTATGTTGTTGATAAATACCAGACGGCGACATGGCTGCTTACACCGCAGTGTCCTTTCTACACAGACACGCCACGTTGTATGAGAACACATTTAATTAATTTTGGTGTTCTAATAACGACAGGACAAGAAATACTGTAAGTGGGAGAGGACACTGTTCTAAAGGTCATATGATAAGTCAAGGCGTCACGGCTTCCCGCATTACACCTACTGTTTAAGAGCACGTGGGAGGACGGTGGGAGGTTGTTCCTAAATAATTGCGGAGAGGTGACAGGTTGTCTCCCCCAAACAGGTGTGAGATGGGAAGTTGGTCTCCAAAAACAGGTGGAAGAAGTTGAGACCCGTGTCACCCTCTCTCACCATAACACACGCGACGTACTCGAACCTTCA
>OY759270.1:40700961-40708461 GCA_963662155.1 Lamellibrachia columna
TCATACAATTTAATTTACTAATTTAATTACATGAAATGCCATTAAATAAAATTATTTGATGGAATGACATTTCATGTAAATAAAATTACTAGCTATATTTTTTTTACTACCAGACTACGTAATAATAGTTTAGTTTATTTTTAAACTACAACAGCTCGTGAATTCACATGGTGTCAAGACTACCAGCTGTGTCAGATTTCGCCGCTGTTATACACCTTTAAGTACCGATGTACTCTCCTAGACTCTGCCCCCTGGCGTCGGAGTGTAGGGACATCTTTGTGAGGGGGTCCACGTTGGCCTTCATTTTGGTTTTCATTAAAAAAAATCTTTTTTTAAAAACATTTGACTGATAGTATTTATTAAGATAGAAAAACATGATTGTGCATACACGTAGTCAATACATTGAACTGGGGAAAATAAGATAAAATAATGTTGGTTCAATTCATGCTTTACCCTCCGTTCCCCTACCCAAGTATTTTGCCAGTGATCTGCAGCAATTATTGTACGTCTCTAATAACGATCTTATTAATTTGTGTTCTGATAAGTTTGTTGTAACAATGCTATGATGTCAGCCAGCCATTGTTGCCTACTAATTCTACCAAACTAAACGCGATAATTTTAATTATCGATTAAATTCAACGATTCATTTGTCTAGTCACCAAAGCAGCAGCCAGCCAGGGAAACTGACAACATTGTTTCAGCGATTTTTTTTATGTTTTGTTTATATGGCTTTAATTTTAATTCAGACTTGTATACAGTCATACAACTTATGTATTTTACATTAAGCGTCTTATTTACACATATTTGTTTTTAGTTTGGTTTATGTTTTACACGATTGTCTGAAATTGCGTGAAATAAAGCATTATTGAACGTCCACTGACTGGCAGTTATTGAATACCGCTGCTTAATAAATTGTATTCATTCGTATCTGGCAGTAAATACTCACGGACACGAGATAAAAATAGTATATCTGCTGCGCCATATATTGGCAGGGATTGTGTGATTATTGACCGTGGCGTATTTAGAGGGCATCGGGTCATGGAATCTCACAATTTGTGACGTAATGTATTCCCGGGATCCACTGGGAATAGCTATTATGAATCACTAACAATTGCTTCACCGACCGACTGCCAGGAAACAAATTGTTAGACAACTTGTCTTCGATGAAATACCTACGATTATCAAACGACGAAAAATCCACATTTCAACGGGGTTTATCTGCCAGGGGTACTGTAGTACTACTACCACCCCGGGGTACTGTCGTACTACTACCAACCCTGGGTAGTGAGGGTGACTGCCACCAACCCCGGATGGCGAGAATGCCGTGCGGCCCAGGAGCAAAGGTGACTCCCATCGCCTGCACAAGACAGTAAGTAGATCAAGCACGGTATACCAACTACGTCTTCGTCAAGTTACAGGCCGACCGCCGCTCAACACACGCACACGGACCAGTGTCGGGTGTCGCCGTGATGAGTCAACTTTCTTTGCGTTTGAACCGGGAGCACATGCGACGCCCCATTTTCTTGTTGTCTGACGTGCAATTCGCGCCCCCCGGGTCAAAAGATCTTTTTTTATCCCCGCTCAAATAAACGCCGCAGTCAGCGCACCGAAAGACGAGCTCCGTGAACGAACCCGATATTCCAATTAACTTGTCTGTCGCTAAATGGTTGCAATATGTCGCTATGGTGATCCCTCTTTAACAGTAGTCGTGTCGCCCAATTTCTGTTTGCACGATACGCCAGTATTATCTATCAAACATAACGAATTTTCCTTGTCTTCGTCTGCCGCCATGTTGAAGTGTAAAGCTATTTTAATTCTGACAATTAAAATAAATAGCTATGTTTATATAGACGAGTACACGACCTGGAGCTGTCCTCCTCCGCGTGTTTACCCACAATGCACCGGGAATGACTTTGCTCAGCCATTTTGTTAATAACAATCACATATTGGAACATTTGTGACTCTCACAAATGTTACGTTGGGGAGCATTAGAGAAACTCTTTCTTTAATCTTGAGAAAACGTTATGCGTGCGTGGGTGCGTGCGTATGTGTGCGCGTGCATGTGTTAAAATATAGTAGCAGTACTGTTTTAAATCAGCGGTTGCCAACTTGGGATGCGCGGTTTTCCAGGGGGTGTGCGGAGAGTTGGCTGAAACTATAAGGTTACATGCAATGGTATAAAAATGTTGTCACTTTGTGTGGTCCACGAAGGAGAAAATGTGTTTCTGTAATACTATCAAATTTGTATAAAACATATTCCTGTCAAACAAACATCCAACGCTATCAGGAAACGTTGCAATCCAAGTCCATAAACTGCTATTCTCGAAGGACACCGTTTTCCCAGTTAAGACATTTCCCATCTAAATTATTCGTAAGTTACGACGATCTCGCCTTGTTTCAAAGCTTAGCCTAATTAGTAAGTTTGTCTCATCAAGTTCAACGCCTCCAATATTAGGCTCTTCTGCCCCTTGTGCCAAGAGTTCGATATGGACCAAGAGGCGCTGCTCTTCCACGCTGAGGTCCGTTGGCTTTCACGAGGGAACGTAGTGTCTACGGTGGTGTCGCAGAAAGATGAAATCAACTAATTCTTTGACCGCGACGGCAAGGAGCAGTCTCGTAAATTCATCGAAAAAATATCGGACAAAGGTGGCTCTTGAAGCTGGCATGCTTGAACAACGTCGTGTTCCATCTGAACTCGCTTAGCAAGTCACTCCAAGACTGGTTCACCGCTGTGATTGATTTCGTGGAC
Source organism: Lamellibrachia columna (assembly GCA_963662155.1). Lineage (NCBI taxonomy): Eukaryota > Metazoa > Annelida > Polychaeta > Sabellida > Siboglinidae > Lamellibrachia > Lamellibrachia columna. The sequence continues at coordinate 40,703,711 of OY759270.1, forward strand.
AACGTACAAGCAATCATCATGAAGCAAGAGCTGGTGGGACGGCAAAATGAAAGGACACTTCGATACGTTTGAGCACCTCCCCGGCTGATTGTATACGGTCGAACCCCCGTCCCCTTAAAACCACGAGGACGGGCATGCTTCATGATGAAGACATTGGACATAGAAACAGGCAACTTGTGCAGGCGTACTTGCCTTCCATGCGGAAGGAGTTTGAAGCTCTTCCCCTACCAAATTGCGCTTTGATATAAGATGAGCGATTCGTATCCATACGTAGCTGAAGTGTCCGTGAGGGTATCGCTGATGTTTCCATCTACATATCTCGGCGAACAACGATTCTCGTCAAAGTTCTGCAGGTAAACTAAATTAATGTCGTGCCCGACTGTGCACGAAGGAAGACATCCGTGTCTCCTTATCCAAAACCGTTCCCCGAATCGAGGCCCTGGTTTTGACCAGGCAATATCAGCCCTCGCAATGAGGTGGTTTCTCTAATAGCGGTTTCTTACCTCATCCATTCGAGGCACAGTTTTTTCCTCAATAAAATTTATAACTGAACTCGGTGTTGAATGTTGTTTCGTCTATAATTATATGTCACTATGTTGGTGTATCAGTACACACGGGACACGCGGAGAGAGAAAGGTTGGGAAACGATGTTTTAAATATATAAATAAGCATGTGCAATTAAAATACCTATCCTGTGTGAATAGCTTAATAATAATATTATTATGCGCAGTCGGTTTTAATAAGCGTGCGTACTTTGCTTAAATTATGGACATAATTTATTTTGATAGTCAGATCGGGTAATTTTCGAAACTGCAAGTGAATACCCTAATTTCACAAACATATAGAGTCGGACCACGTTTCTTTTTTCGCAAAATTTTGAGCGGACCTGGTGAAAAACAATATAGGGCCTAATTGTTTTTCTTGTGATTTAAAAAAATAAAAATAAAAAACGAGCTAGCATGACGTAGTCGATAGTAATAATATATATATATATATATATATATATATATATATATATATATATATATATATATATATATATATATATATATATATATATATATATATATATATATGTTAAATGTTAAAATAGATAGGTTACAATAAACATGCTACATTCGCGAAGTGAATCTGAAACGAGAAGATCGAAAACAAATGGAATTGAGGCAGAAACTTAATCCACGCGCGAGCCAGGGCCGGGCCGGGCCTCTACAAAATTTCGCGGGCTGAAAAAATATTAAACACATCGTGCCCACTGGCAACTGCCCACTGCCCAGTGCCCACCCCAGTTGGTAGTTGGTATTTTTAAATTGTGTCATCTAGTGTCTACTGCTTAGGGTCTACAATTTCCCCAGTACTGATTCATTCACACTTGTATTAATTCACACATGTCTGAACCTGATCTGTCTCAGGCCAGTGACTGCAGGCCTGCTGGAAATGCCACTGGGTGTCAGTGCCAGTGGGTGACATTTAATTGAAATATAAATTAATACAAAATTAACTGCCCTTACTGGTAATATTAATTAATTAAATTAAGTCCGTTTGAAGCAGTTGGTTGTGCTGGATTTCTAGAACTCGTCCAGTACACTATGGACAGTAGACAGCAGACTAGTAGACGTTATACAATATTCATATATTATTTTTGTTATAATTATTATTTCATAAAACAATACGTATGTAATACAGTTTATTTGTGTTTCGTTTTTATTATAAGATAATAGGTTTATCTTTTACAAATTTAGCGGGCTGCCGACTTACCCGTCTTTGGCCCGCGGGTATGGGCCGGGCCAGGGCCTGAAACGTGCGATATATTTAAAGACTTTTGCAATAGCTTCTAGAAGCCACTCCCAATACAAAGAATGATGATTGAATTTCTAAAGGAAGCCAATTGAATCTACTTCATTTAATTGTAATAATTTTCTTTGAAGTGAACAAAGCAGGAGTAGATATTTTTGCTATAAATATGGAAGTCACATTAGTCAAATCATCATTCTCTGAATTCTGCATGACATACTACACAGTACGGCATGACATACTACACAGTACGACATGACATACTAGACGGTACGGCATGACATACTACACGGTACGGCATGACATACTACACGGTACGGCATGACATACTACACGGTACGGCATGACATACTAGACAGTACGGCATGACATACTAGACAGTACGGCATGACATACTACACGGTACGGCATGACATACTAGACGGTACGGCATGACATACTACACGGTACGGCATGACATACTACACAGTACGGCATGACATACTACACGGTACGGCATGACATACTACACGGTACGGCATGACATACTAGACAGTACGGCATGACATACTACACGGTACGGCACGACATACTAGACGGTACGGCATGACATACTACACGGTACGGCATGACATACTAGACAGTACGGCATGACATACTAGACGGTACGGCATGACATACTACACAGTACGGCATGACATACTACACGGTACGGCATGACATACTACACAGTACGGCATGACATACTAGACAGTACGGCATGACATACTACACGGTACGGCATGACATACTACACGGTACGGCATGATATACTAGACGGTACGGCATGACATACTAGACAGTACGGCATGACATACTACACGGTACGGCATGACATACTACACGGTACGGCATGACATACTACACGGTACGGCATGACATACTACACGGTACGGCATGACATACTACACGGTACGGCATGACATACTACACGGTACGGCATGACATACTAGACAGTACGGCATGACATACTACACGGTACGGCACGACATACTAGACGGTACGGCATGACATACTACACGGTACGGCATGACATACTAGACGGTACGGCATGACATACTACACGGTACGGCATGACATACTACACGGTACGGCATAACATACTACACGGTACGGCATGACATACTACACGGTACGGCATGACATACTAGACAGTACGGCATGACATACTAGACAGTACGGCATGACATACTACACGGTACGGCATGACATACTAGACGGTACGGCATGACATACTACCCGGTACGGCATGACATACTACACGGTACGGCATGACATACTACACGGTACGGCATGACATACTACCCGGTACGGCATGACATACTACACGGTACGGCATGACATACTACACGGTACGGCATGACATACTACACGGTACGGCACGACATACTAGACGGTACGGCATGACATACTACACGGTACGGCATGACATACTAGACGGTACGGCATGACATACTACACGGTACGGCATGACATACTACACGGTACGGCATGACGTACTACACGGTACGGCATGACATACTACACGGTACGGCATGACATACTAGACGGTACGGCATGACATACTAGACAGTACGGCATGACATACTAGACGGTACGGCATGACATACTAGACGGTACGGCATGACATACTAGACGGTACGGCATGACATACTAGACGGTACGGCATGACATACTACACGGTACGGCATGACATACTACACGGTACGGCATGACATACTACACGGTACGGCATGACATACTACACGGTACGGCATGACATACTACACGGCACGGCACGATGGAGTCAATCAAGAACAATAAGGGTGGTTCAAAACGGTTATACCTTGATTACATGTACACCAAGAAGTGTGCATCTAAGACGACCGTATGATGGGAGTGTTCCCAGAGAGCATCTAAACAGTGCAAAGGTTCACTGACTTCTGATCTCCAGGTAAATATAACTCAAAAATATATCTTAATTAAACATAATAGAAGTGCTTGCAATATAATAACAGTTTCATATCGACATGTCTAATTAATGTTTTTGCTTATTATTTACTAAGTTTGATATTATGTTTACCAACTTATTCTCTGAATTAAAAATAATTTGTTATTTACTAACTTGATATTATGATTCTCTACTTGCAGATCCAGAGTGTGATCCGGACTACACCACAGTCATGACGGCAACAGTGAGACTGTAGAGGCCACCAAGATACGTAGCGTACTAAAGGAGACTACTAGCAGGGGAACTCCAGCCCAATTCCTCGCTGATCAAACTGCCCATGTTCCTGTTGAAATGCGGACTGCCATGGGTGTGCGTGAATCTATCAAGCGCTCCATACGTCGGGATAAGGCCAAGCTCTCTCCCAAGGACCCAGCTGGACTACCGGAGCTTGTGACACCAGATGAGTGGTGATCCGACAATGAAACATTTCTCATCTATGACAGCAGTTCAGAATCAGCTGAAAGAATTGTAGCCTTCGCGTCGGACACGGGGCTCACACAACTATCACGTGCAGACACGTGGCATATGGATGGTACTTCCTCACCGGCCATCTTTGAACAGCTCTATGTGATTCGGGTTCCATTTGGCGAAAGCTGCGTTTATGCTTTCACATCAGGCAAATCCCAGAGCACATACAAAGAGCTTCTTCACGCAGTTCTGAACGGCTGTGGTGACTTGGGTTTCCAGCCTGATCCCACCACTGTTGTCATCGACTTCGAACAAGCAATCAATGCAGCAGCCACTACTCTAGGACCGCATGTACAAACGCAAGGCTGGTTTTATCTCAGAGCAATTGGCGGAAGCAATTGGTGGAAGCAATTGGTGGAAGCAATTGGTGGAAGGTGTAAAACCTTGGACTTGTCACTTCCTATCGCTCCAGTGAAGAAGTGAAACTGTTCTGCGGAATGTTGGACGGACTTGCATTTTTGCCTCTCTCTGATGTGCCAGC
>OY759270.1:40713461-40735961 GCA_963662155.1 Lamellibrachia columna
TCCTGTGTTCTTGCTATATGGCTACTCCTGTGTTCTTGCTATATGCCTTCTCCTGTGTTCTTGCTATATGCCTACTCCTGTGTTCTTGCTATATGCCTACTCCTGTGTTCTTGCTATATGGCTACTCCTGTGTTCTTGCTATATGCCTACTCCTGTGTTCTTGCTATATGCCTACTCCTGTGTTCTTGCTATATGCCTACTCCTGTGTTCTTGCTATATGCCTACTCCTATGTTCTTGCTATATGGCTACTCCTATGTTCTTGCTATATGCCTACTCCTGTGTTCTTGCTATATGCCTTCTCCTGTGTTCTTGCTATATGCCTACTCCTGTGTTCTTGCTATATGCCTACTCCTGTGTTCTTGCTATATGGCTACTCCTGTGTTCTTGCTATATGCCTACTCCTGTGTTCTTGCTATATGCCTACTCCTGTGTTCTTGCTATATGCCTACTCCTGTGTTCTTGCTATATGCCTACTCCTGTGTTCTTGCTATATGCCTACTCCTATGTTCTTGCTATATGGCTACTCCTATGTTCTTGCTATATGCCTGCTCCTGTGTTCTTGCTATATGCCTTCTCCTGTGTTCTTGCTATATGCCTTCTCCTGTGTTCTTGCTATATGCCTACTCCTGTGTTCTTGCTATATGCCTACTCCTGTGTTCTTGCTATATGGCTACTCCTATGTTCTTGCTATATGGCTACTCCTGTTTTCTTGCTATATGCCTACTCCTGTGTTCTTGCTATATGGCTACTCCTGTTTTCTTGCTATATGGCTACTCCTATGTTCTTGCTATATGCCTACTCCTGTGTTCTTGCTATATGGCTACTCCTGTGTTCTTGCTATATGCCTACTCCTGTGTTCTTGCTATATGCCTACTCATGTGTTCTTGCTATATGCCTACTCCTGTGTTCTTGCTATATGCCTACTCCTATGTTCTTGCTATATGGCTACTCCTATGTTCTTGCTATATGCCTGCTCCTGTGTTCTTGCTATATTCCTTCTCCTGTGTTCTTGCTATATGTCTACTCCTGTGTTCTTGCTATATGCCTACTCCTGTGTTCTTGCTATATGCCTACTCCTGTGTTCTTGCTATATGGCTACTCCTGTTTTCTTGCTATATGGCTACTCCTATGTTCTTGCTATATGGCTACTCCTGTGTTCTTGCTATAGGCCTACTCCTGTGTTCTTGCTATAGGCCTACTCCTGTGTTCTTGCTATAGGCCTACTCCTGTGTTCTTGCTATATGGTTACTCCTATGTTCTTGCTATATGGCTACTCCTGTGTTCTTGCTATAGGCCTACTCCTGTGTTCTTGCTATATTGTTACTCCTATGTTCTTGCTATATGGCTACTCCTGTGTTCTTGCTATAGGCCTACTCCTGTGTTCTTGCTATATGGTTACTCCTATGTTCTTGCTATATGGCTACTCCTGTGTTCTTGCTATAGGCCTACTCCTGTGTTCTTGCTATAGGCCTACTCCTGTGTTCTTGCTATATGGCTACTCCTGTGTTCTTGCTATATGGCTACTCCTATATGTCATGTGTTGTTGTACGAGTTTCTTCAGTCAAGTGAAATTTCATTCCGTGTGAACAAAATAACACCGCACATCACAGCGGATCTTCTCTCGATCAATCCGGTAATAATAAAATATTCACTTCAATCATATCCAGCTTTTGATAAAGCGTAATTAGTCGGTATGAAATTACCAGTTCCGCCGTCACACGATATCCCAGTGGACAACAAAACAATATATTTCCGGCTTCGAAAACCTGGCGTGTCGCCTCGACAAACGGACGATGTTTATCAATTCGTCAATGTCGACAATTCTTGGAAGCTGCAGCGCCCACTCCGCGGCGCGATCTACGCGGTATGCGCCGAAACTATGGTAAAACAACAGACCGATTCGCGACATAAATCTATTCGTCATGCCGAGTTGGCGGCGATGAAACGACAATAGGTGGGTGTGCTGCCAATTATGTATCGTCAACACAATGTTTCCAATCGCGATTCGCCGCCGCACATAATGTAATCGTATAGTCTGCAGATCTGCAGGGCCCAATATAACAACCAGATGTTGGTATCGAGAGAACGCGTCTCGGTTGTAGAGATTAGCGGAGAGAATGAAGGGACATGGCCGGTTTGTGCCTTGCGGGCTGTGAGGGCGGCACCGAGCTGTGTCGTCCTCAGATAACAGATCAGTCGTGTCATGATTCGCCTGCTTTCAGATGCGTCAACCAGATAGTCGTGGCCGCGTGTTTGAACGTGGATTAGTTAATTGTGTGCTATACGTAAAATAATTAATTTGCTAGCGCGCTTGATCGAAATATCTCCTATCGACATTTATTGCTGTACAAAAGACGACGGCCAATTAGAGCATCTTCGTTAACCAGCGGTGATATTGTTATCATTCCTGGTCGACCCCCCCTCCCCCTCTACAAACTTAATTGGATTTGTAATTTGGCCTGCTTGTCGTATTAATCAATTAGATGGGTTGCTAAATGCTGGATACGGCAAATGTTATTTCGATTTACAAATGCACGAAATAGTCGTCATTAATCTACGTAATATTTCGTAATTTGCACTCGTAAATAAAACAAATATGAGAATAAAATATGATATTGGATTGTGGGATGTTGTTCTCTTTTGACAATGTTAGATCATGTCCTCTGGGATTCGGTCCACTTTTTACATTGTGAGATTATGTCCTGTGCGATTGTGTGCGCATGGATTATGTCTTGTGGGGTTTTGGAGCGTGGGGTTTTGTAGCGTGGGGTTTTGTAGCGTGGGGTTTTGTAGCGTGGGGTTTTGGAGCGTGGGGTTTTGGAGCGTGGGGTTTGGAGCGTGGGGTTTTGTAGCGTGGGGTTTTGTAGCGTGGGGTTTTGGAGCGTGGGGTTTTGGAGCGTGGGGTTTGGAGCGTGGGGTTTTGTAGCGTGGGGTTTTGTAGCGTGGGGTTTTGGAGCGTAGGGTTTTGTAGCGTGGGGTTTTGTAGCGTGGGGCTTTGTAGCGTGGGGTTTTGGAGCGTGGGGTTTGTAGCGTGGGGTTTTGCAGCGTGGGGTTTTGTAGCGTGGGGTTTTGGAGCGTGGGGTTTTGTAGCGTGGGGTTTTGTAGCGAGGGGTTTGGAGCGTGGGGTTTTGTAGCGTGGGGTTTGGAGCGTGGGGTTTTGGAGCGTGGGGTTTTGTCCGGCTGTCTGTCGTACAACCAGTGCGTTTCTTTTTCATTGTTTGTTTTCAATAATAACAATTATAAACTAATTGTCTTTGTTTTAGCATATTTCATTGGCGTGTCTGATTAGTTCCAATCCATGTTTATTAGGATCATATGCCTGATAATATGGCGGTATTGTCTTGCAGTGTTCGCCCGAGGTCGTCCAGTTTGTCTTGCAGTGTTCGCCCGAAGTCGTCCAGTTTGTCTTGCAGTGTTCGCCCGAGGTCGTCCAGTTTGTCTTGCAGTGTTCGCCCGAGGTCGTCCAATTTGCGGCCAATCATGTGTGATTCCTGTAACTGCTATGTCAGGATAACACTGATGACACTGGTGACATTGTCAGGGTGTCGTTTTAATCGAGTTGACCGAATTAACAATGCCTACCCCTCAGACACATGCGCACCCCTAGTATTTGTATCCCACGAGCCCACGCACGTACCAGTCAAACCAGGCCAGAACATGCGTGGCACGTCATCCTGCACTTATGCACGCACGCACGCACGCACGCACGCACGCACACATACACATACACACACACATGTGTGTGTGTGCGTGCGTGTGTGTGTGTGTATAAATAACCGCTCAGTAAAAATTATTACTGATTACTCAAAACATTATTAATATATATATATATATATATATATATATATATATATATATATATATATGATATTGATATTGATATTGATATTGATATTGTTTTGCTTAAATAAATAAGTAAGATTAGTAGTAATTGTTACTGAATGGTTATCGGTCTTCGATAGAATTTCGACACAACATGAAATATAATCTAATACTACACTAATTCGTCTCGTGTGTTCCCTCTTTCCCTTCCCATTTTGTAACCGTTGTTGTAGCAAACCCTGCGTTTACTGGGCAATATGGCCGCTTCTTGCAAGATTCTGTTCCAATCCGGTGAACGGGTGGTGCTCTAACTTAATCACGCACATCAAGCGGAGCGAGACGCGTCACCGGCTAATGTAATTAAGACACCCTTTTGAGTAGGCCGCGAGCTATTGCGACAACTGGCACCATTCACCCGCATACGGCAAACTAACCACGCCCCTTGGCCGCCGTCGGCTCTGATTGGCCGAGCTGGTATTTGGTTTTAGCCAACCACTGGAGCCGCTGCTCGCTTGTCCATCAGCGCGGCAGTGGAGGGAACAGAAATGACGTGATCGTGGGGTTTCTTGCGCGGGTATAAATATCGTGACAATCTGGTCACGCGGGTATAAATACATTGACGCCAAGGTGGTCTCACGTCAGAGTTCTAAGAAGTTCTTGCTTCTATTCGAATCGCCGGATTTAGTCCGCGATTAACTCCCAGATACTGCTGCAGTTGAAGTCGTGTCACGATAGGTAAGCTGTTTCATCGTCGCTTCTTCGTTTCGCCTGTTACGTTTTCTTGAAATGAAATATTATACAGAAATGCGTAAACTATTTTGACTGATTATTTCATCATCATGATTTTCTTCTTCGTCATCATTAGGTGCCGGGTCCGTTACAAACGTGGGCAATTATGATCCTCCATTTCCCACGATAAAAGGTGTCTTGTAACAGGTCTGCTGTGTTCTTGCCTAGCCTGGCTGCTGGATCATCAAGGATTTTAATTCTTTGCCAATATGTGCTTCTTTTCCCTTCAATCTTTCCCATTGTCACTAGATATATTTCGTTCTCGTCACCTGGCCTTGTAATTCTGCTTGTCTTTCCATGGTTTTGCACATGATCATCCTTTTATCGCTGGTGTTCGTAGAACGTCTTCTTTACTTTTCTTTTAAGTCCACGATGCTCTTAGCGTTCTTCTAAAAAACACATTTATGTTGTTTCTATGTTGTTTCTAAGTTGGTTCTATGTTCTTTCTATGTTCTTTCTGTGTTCTTTTCTAATTGCTGAGTTGTTGAATATTTACTAACCATTTTATTTAAGGCCTATTTATTGACAAAAACCGTGTTTGTTTGTTTGTTTTTTTCTACATATTCCGTAAGAGAACAAAACACGAAACGAGCACACTGTCACGTTTGCATCAGTCACATCAATTCAGAAAACTCGGACACACTGCGCCAGCACGTGTGTACGCTCTCTTTCGTGACAAGATGCGAATCGCGTGTGGGCGTAACTTGTGGTCTTGAAAGAAGAAAAATGCGATAGATTTAATGTTCGCTATTGTTAATTTGTCTCCGTTTTTATATCGATTACATGTGGTTTGTGTGGCAATGTCTCGACCTGTTCCTGTTGATTCCTGCAGGCGATGGAAGCGAGTGAGACGCGTTCGTCTGGATTCATCGACGTGACGGGACTACACGACGCCGGCTCGGACAGCGATGAGGCAAGCTGCACGAGCGACACGTCATCGCTGCTCGGGGGACGTGACGTCAGCGCGCACCGGAAGTCGTCGAAGCAACTGAAGCGGGACGCCGAGGAGGAGAAGACGTACACGGAGGACGAGCTGCAGGAGCTGCGCCTGAAGATCAACTGCCGCGAGCGGAAGAGGATGCACGACCTCAACTCGGCCCTGGACGGACTGCGGGAAGTGATGCCGTACGCCAACGGGCCGTCCGTGCGCAAGCTGTCGAAGATCGCCACGCTGCTGCTTGCCAAGAACTACATCCTCATGCTGACGAACTCGCTCGAAGAGATGAAGAAACTCGTCGGTGATGTCTATAGGACCCGGCCGGTGCCGTCGCTGCCGACCCTACCCGCCGGTTGCGGCCGCCTGGCGGCGCCAGTCGCCCCGATGGTGTCGCCACTTGCGCGCGAAATCACGACAACCACACCGGCGACAGAAGTGACGCCTTGTGCCGTTCCGACGACGGTCGCTGCGCATGTGCCGACGGCGTCACGCGAGGCGCACGCGCACTTGTTGCTGGAGCGCTGGCGCACGCCGTGTACGTGCCCGCAGTGTCACGTGGTCGACCCGGCGAGACTCTCGCTGTCGTACGGCAGCTTCCCTTTCGTGCCCAATTTCGCGACACCAACGTTGCTTAGCGGACACTCGTTGAAGCCCCATCATCCGTGACCGCTGTAGCGTCTTTCGCCGGAATATCCTCCCCCAGCGTCTGCATAATATGGGTCGTGTAAAACGCAAACGCATTGGTGACGTTTTCAAGTCGACTTGTTGCTTGCTGTAGGCCCGTTTTATCAAGAGCCATGGGAGCTCTCAACACCGATCTTCATCTCCAGGGAGCTCCTTGCCCGATGTTAATTAAACAGGCCCCGTTCTTCGACAACAGTTTCTGCCGTGTGACTCTGTGTATCACAATATAGCTATAAAGTGAAGCTCACCGGAAGTGAACTATCCATTGGATCCGAACAGTTAAATACTCAATCGAGCTTGCTTCGTTGTTAATGTCACTACAGAATGTCACTACAGAACACTACAATCACACTAACAACACGAATGCAAACCCGCCATGACCAGCAGCCTTGCCGAGGGTGTCCCACTGGGTGACTCAGGCCGAAAAACCCGTTGAAAATAGGCGCTCTCCGGTTGAACGAAGCCGTTCTATCAACACGTAATTACGCTCTGCCTGTGGCAGAATGTTGAGTACCCGTTGAAAATGCAGTACGAGTTGCCTTCGTGTTTTATACGCCGATTATGCATTCAAGCGCGGACGAAGTAGAAAGGTAGATGCGATCTCATGCAGAGGTTTTGTTAACTTTAATGACAACACGACACGCGCTGTGGGCATGGAAAACCTATCTCGTCTTTCATGCAGGTGACAAGTGGATGTCCGTCAATGTTCTGCAACTGTTTAAATTTAGCTCAGAGTTATGCCACGTACGCGCCTCGTCCCAAACGTCTGATCGGGGGTATATATTTGAAACTTCGCATTCCCATATACCATGTGGCTATATATATATATATATATATATATGGAAGCTCTTAATATATATATACATATATATATATATATATATATATATATATATATATATATATATATATATATATATATATATATATATATATATATATATATATATATATATATATATATATATATATATATATATATATATATATATATATATATATATATATATATATATATATACGTATTTCCACATTCTTCACTGGAACTCAGTTCGTTGGCTGTCGTTGCTATAGTACCATGTGTGAAACCATTGTACAAAAAGGTGATATATTTCCGCTATACAAACTGTTGCTGTTTTGTTAACAAAGTGCGTTTATGAATGGATGGAAGTCATATCTATGTTTATGAATGGATGGAAGTCATATCTATGTTTTACAATTGACGTCGTCGGACGATGTCGCTATAATATATTTTATGTACATATTTTTCTAATAAATACTTGTTCTCCTCGGAGGATGTAAATTTTAATTACTGGTGTGGTCTCGATACGCATTGTGTTTGACATATGACATTTACTCCGACGCCGTGATAACGTCGTTGTCCGCCGTGATAACGTCGTTGCCCGCCGTGATAACGTCGTTGTCCGCCGTGATAACGTCGTTGCCCGCCGTGATAACGTCGTTGTCCGCCGTGATAACGTCGTTGTCCGCCGTGATAACGTCGTTGTCCGCCGTGATAACGTCGTTGTCCGCCGTGATAACGTCGTTGTCCGCCGTGATAACGTCGTTGCCCGCCGTGATAACGTCGTTGCCCGCCGTGATAACGTCGTTGCCCGCCGTGATAACGTCGTTGTCCGCCGTGATAACGTCGTTGTCCGCCGTGATAACGTCGTTGTCCGCCGTGATAACGTCGTTGTCCGCCGTGATAACGTCGTTGTCCGCCGTGATAACGTCGTTGTCCGCCGTGATAACGTCGTTGCCCGCCGTGATAACGTCGTTGCCCGCCGTGATAACGTCGTTGTCCGCCGTGATAACGTCGTTGTCCGCCGTGATAACGTCGTTGTCCGCCATGATAACGTCGTTGTCCGCCGTGATAACGTCGTTGCCCGCCGTGATAACGTCGTTGCCCGCCGTGATAACGTCGTTGTCCGCCGTGATAACGTCGTTGTCCGCCGTGATAACGTCGTTGTCCGCCATGATAACGTCGTTGTCCGCCGTGATAACGTCGTTGTCCGCCGTGATAACGTCGTTGTCCGCCGTGATAACGTCGTTGTCCGCCGTGATAACGTCGTTGTCCGCCGTGATAACGTCGTTGTCCGCCTTGATAACGTCGTTGTCCGCCGTGATAACGTCGTTGTCCGCCGTGATAACGTCGTTGTCCGCCGTGATAACGTCGTTGTCCACCGTGATAACGTCGTTGTCCGCCGTGATAACGTCGTTGTCCGCCGTGATAACGTCGTTGTCCGCCGTGCCGTTAATTAGCTGTGTTTCACGAGTTCTTACAGTGCGTACGTTTTGTCAGTTGCGCATCGAAACGCAAATGTTATCGATACATGTTCACATCATGATTTACATTTAGGACAGAACATTTACGCCGGATCTTGTTAGAACAAATTCGAATATTCATGTTAACAGCATCTTTGACAGCACGGTGAGCTTCGCCGCTTATACGATCAACGAGAACCACTGCTACTTAATCCTAAGTCCGACAATATACAGTATAGACTTACACTGAATGACAATACATTTCAAGGAATATTCTATATAATGTCTATAAGTTATTATCTATAAAACCTGGCGGTCATTTCACATTTTCTCCGTTGTTAGGGGTTAATAGTTCGTACCTCGAAATTACCCAATGATTCCAAAACACTATAAACAGGCTTTACATTTTGATATTCTTTTAGCCAAAAACTACTCAAAATTCACACGTAGGTATAGGCTTCATTCCGTGGTCATTTGTACCAAAAATGTTTGGTCTGATATTGTTGATTAGAACAAACACAAAACCTGCATCGCGTACACAAAATTCCAAATAAAGTGAGCACTGTCCACGTGTAATCGGTGCTGCACGACTGACGAGTGAAGTACAAGTCACCAGGGCCTCCCACTTGTAGCCGGGGCGTGCTTTGACGTAACAAGACGTTGACGCCATCAAAGTCGTCGCTGTCTGCACACCCATGGCTGCCGTTGCCGGGGTGTGTGCCGTCAGCGTGAAGGCATGAAAGTGTCGGCACGCACGGGTCAACAGCGCCGCCACGCGTCGCCCTCTCGGGTCGAGGCGGTTTCCAGGGGCTGGCGTCTCGAGGGTACACTAAATTGCGCCAGACACAAGCGTTGCGCTTCTCAAGTGGCGACGTTTCTGCTCGACTGGGCCTGGGAAAGCGACCACCGGGCTGTTGACGCTGTTGTATATTCACCATCAAAGACGGGTGGTTATCGTTGCTGCCGCTAAAAGGTGCCTGGCGTCTGATCGTTGGCGTTATCGTGTCATCGCGTGCGTTAAGGTTCTGTGCCTGCAGAACATAACTTAACATTCTTATTAATTGTCGGATAATTCGCAACAATCGACATGTTCTGTTAAAGGTACCACGTCGAATCGTCATGTAGTCATGTAGTAGAACAAATTCCCCCCAAGTGTGTTTTAATGAGCCACAATTTAATGAGCCACAATTTGTCAATATAATTGGCTTGACCATTATATGTTTAATTTGAATGCTTCTACCCGAATATCATGCCCGCATTGCATCTTGGACAGCAAGGTCGTTACATTTATTATTCATTGACAGATTACGATAAACATTAGTTTAAACCTGATTCACCAATACACACCTGGGCGGCCATGACGTCAGAATAAATATATGTTATACTGTACTATATAAAACATTCCCGAAAGAACGACCATACCTTGTACGTTTAATGGGTTCCCCTCCATATGTTATGCTGTGGCGTTGCGTGTTTACCCATGCGTGTCTTGTTTAGTCTACGATTCCAAACTGGCCTTCTGTGCTGGTACTATAAGTGTGGTCATCGTTAGGACGCATGTAGTATTTTCTTTTTATTTCTCATCCACAATTTAAGTAAAATGCAGACACGTTCGCTTCACATCACTGACAGGTTAGTCAAGTTCGCTAACGTTTCTTTCATGTTCCAATTCGCTTTCAAATCTCGACACCACGGCGTCTTCGTATATTTTTGGCGATACATCTAGATCTACACGCAGTATGGATTTCTTCTTGCGCGCCTATAATATCACATGTTTACAATCGTACAGGTACAAAATGAAAGCCATATAATACACAACAATAATACACAACAATAGACTGGTGCCGAAATCCAAATATGTTTCTTAAAAGGGTTCCGTAGGCATTTTAGGTAAAGATTTAACAAGATTGCGATCCAACTAAAAGGGCCCAGGTGACAAGTGGACAAGGAAACCAATACGCGGCATATCGGGTGTTTTTCAGATATGCGTAAAGTATGTGTTATAACAAACGGTTTTAGGGTGATTTGGGTGTGCTCAACCCAAATCGTGATGTTGGAAAACTGTAGGTGGGAGTTCATTGACCCCTGAAATGACAAAAACCAAAATGGGGCCCGATTTGCCTAGATAAAAAATGTCTATAGGGTTTCAGTTTTCTGACATTGGCATCGGTCTATAACACCACAAAATTGTGTCGTTCATCGTTTATATAGCTATCACACGAGTGTTCTACAAAATCAGGAATACACTTCGCGAACTGTGCCTTTTGTGACGTGACTGCCATTTAGCGTCAGCATTCAATAAACGATTGAAGCGCAATCCTCGAGTTTGAATGGCAGCTGTTATCGTTTATACTATTAAACAAAATACACCCGGGACATTCTAAAACAATGCTTATCACATGAGGTGTTTACCGCTTATCAATTGAGATTACCAGGATGGAGGTCTTAAGCGATAACACTTTTTGGCATTGCGTATATTTTATATGATCGATGTCAGTTATTGCTTTGTTCTGTTTGTTTGATCAAATATATACACAAGTAGGTCATATCTGCATATACACGTATAGTCAACATATGTATCCAGTCACAACGGTGTCCGATACACCACGGGTTTCACTGTAATCGTAATAGTATATGCACATATATGCATACACATGTATGTATTGTGTATATGTATGTGCATGTATGTATTGTGTATGTGTATGTGCATGTATGTATTGTGTATGTGTATGTGCATGTATGTATTGTGTATGTGTATGTGCATGTATGTATTGTGTATGTGTATGTGCATGTATGTATTGTGTATGTGTATGTGCATGTATGTATTGTGTATGTGTATGTGCATGTATGTATTGTGTATGTGTATGTGCATGTATGTATTGTGTATGTGCATGTGCATGTATGTATTGTGTATGTGTATGTGCATGTATGTATTGTGTATGTGTATGTGCATGTATGTATTGTGTATGTGTATGTGCATGTATGTATTGTGTATGTGTATGTGCATGTATGTATTGTGTATGTGTATGTGCATGTATGTATTGTGTATGTGTATGTGCATGTATGTATTGTGTATGTGCATGTGCATGTATGTATTGTGTATGTGTATGTGCATGTATGTATTGTGTATGTGTATGTGCATGTATGTATTGTGTATGTGTATGTGCATGTATGTATTGTGTATGTGCATGTGCATGTATGTATTGTGTATGTGTATGTGCATGTATGTATTGTGTATGTGTATGTGCATGTATGTATTGTGTATGTGTATGTGCATGTATGTATTGTGTATGTGTATGTGCATGTATGTATTGTGTATGTGTATGTGCATGTATGTATTGTGTATGTGTATGTGCATGTATGTATTGTGTATGTGTATGTGTATGTGCATGTATGTATTGTGTATGTGTATGTGCATGTATGTATTGTGTATGTGTATGTGCATGTATGTATTGTGTATGTGTATGTGCATGTATGTACGCCTCGTGCATATTTGAATTGTTATTATGATATCGTTTCGTGCTAATATGCATATATAGGTTAATGCCGACATAGACTAATGCTAATACAGTTATTTCTCGCTTAGCCACACACTTTGGTTCCCACGGGTTTTGGCTGAATTAAGTAAGCGTGCGGATCAGTAAAACACTATATTATCAGCCACGTTATAACATACGTGTTATGTGTCAAAACATTTATATTGTTTTATTAGTTTATTGGTCTGCAATAAGTGACATGACTTTGAAGAGAGAACCATCAATGTAGTTGTGATGTAAAATGGAGAAGACGCGGCTGTATCAGCCTTACAACACAAACACAGAAAGTGACAGATTGGCACATTACGGCGTGGTCAGATGACGGACAGCCGTTGACCAACAAGGCGCAAATAACGAGCATTGTCCGAGCGGGCGGTAGAACATAACATTGTCCGGCCGAGTGACAGGAGATCATTGTTCAGCGCAATTCGTCACGGCGGAACTTCGGCCACGTGACAGGTCAAATGAGCAAGCGAACATCGTGGCTCAATGGGTGCTCCGCATGGGCTCTTGTTGGACAGACCAGCCCGGTCGAGGCACAGCGGGTCGGGGTAATGGAGCGTCGTCGTCGTCCGGTTTACAGCGTCCGGCGTCTGTCATCCGAACGCGTACTCGATATCGTGTTTCGACGTTGCGTCCTAATAACGCGACGTCCGGTCTCGGGCTTGTTATTAGGGGAAATTAAAGCTGGACATCGGAATGAATGCTCGGCCAATCTCCCGGCTGGTCCGCTGAACCGAATCGTGTGGAAATGCGCCACTGCGGGAATTCTGCGTACGACGGAGGACAACGATTTAGATGAACCCGTCACATGCTATGACTGACATAGACATTTTGTGTGTTGAACTGACGCATACCCAAACGTTGTCAGTCGTCCAAAACATGCTGAAAAGATAATGTTTGAATCATACCTGGCACGGTGGTCTCGGCACTGACGTAAAAAGCATAATTTATATAATTAAGTAATTGCGCGTCGACCCTTGGATGCCTTACACATTCATCGAGACGCGCAGTTATTTTTAATATAAAAATATGTTTCTTATACAAGCCCAGGTGTCAGGCATTCGTCTTCTCCGTCGCTCGAACAAAGAACGTAATTTGCCGCCGACGCCGTCTTTGCAAAGCGCCACATTAGCTTCGTCAGCACTTGTCTCTCATCATCTGATAACGATCGCATCAAACTTTGTTGCCGTTTTGTTGGATCGTCTGTATCGGCTGATAACATCGCAGTCGGGGCAATTTTGCCATGTTGCGACACGATGAAAATAATTGATATCGAACTATTCGATTAAGTGTTCCCCATTCACGAGTGTGCGCATGCGAACTACCAGCATCCTGTTGGCTGACTACTAATCGTTTTATGCATGATGTCCAATACTTTATAATGGTTACGTAATATATATATATATATATATATATATATATATATATATATATATATATATATATATATATATATATATATATATATGTGTGTATATATATATATATATATATATATATGTGTATATATATATATATATATATACATATATATATATATATACATATATATATATATATATATATATATATATATATATATATATATATATATATATATATATATATATATATATATATATATATATATATATATATATATATATATATACATTCCTGAAAAAGCTGAAGGTGGCGGTGCGATTTCTACCTACCAATATCGGGGCTCCGTGCAAGCTATAGACCTTCTAATGGCATGCATTAAATATATGCAGACAATCACTCTTTTCGTTGTTTTCCTTAATTTATAGGGTGCTCAAAGTTACCTCATGGTCCGGGATACTTTGAACATTTAGGTGTATAATATTGGGGTTGAATGCTATAGAACGTTACTGAAAGTTTTTTGTAGAAAGAGGTGTCCTATTGACATCATCAACGTAATAATTATGCTCAACAAAAGTAAACTTTTAAAATTTAAAACAACTTTTTTGAAAAACGTCCAACCCATTGTCCACACCGGACAAGCGCCGTGCGGCCACCCGAGGCACACTTGACATTTAATGATGTCTTCCTTCACAATGTCATCGCACATGAAACAGTCCCAGGCTTCACTACTGTCATTCTCAACTCTTCTCTGGTTGAAGCTTGCCGCATTCTGTTTGCTGCGTCCCTCGTGGTTTCATTCGCTGGTTGCAGGACTTTCTCTCGGATTTATTTTCTTAGTCCTTTTTTATTTGCTCTGAGCGGACTGTTCAGACATCTCACTAACCTGCACAAGTGAATGAGATGGCGACAAAAATAAGGGTCTCATTCCCGAAGTCGGTATCGTGGTGGGAGTTTGAAACATTGATTGATCTTTTGATGACTTTACTTGTTGCCATTATTTCAACTTAGCGGTTGAATTCGATATCAAATTGATGCGTTCTTCTAGTGAAGATAATTGAAACATGGGTAATATCAACGTGTAGTGCCTCACCTTCAAAACCGATATATTCATCAACGTGTTCACACATGAACTGACTGGTTGTGGCCCTCGAGGTGTCGGCTTGAACACTTTCATTGTTTTGTAGCACTGGATTGTTAAGAAAACCCGTGGAATCTCTCACAGCTGTTTGAACGGCAACATTCGTGCAAACTACTGCACTGGGGTAAAAGCAGCGTCCATAAGGATTACACCTCGAAGGGCCTACCAAAGGTTGAGGGCCTACCACAGGTTGAGGGCCTACCAAAGGTTAAGGGCCTACCACAAGTTGAGGGCCTACCACAGGTTGAGGGCCTACCAAAGGTTGAGGGCCTACCACAGGTTGAGGGCCTACCACAGGTTGAGGGCCTACCACAGGTTGAGGGCCTACCACAGGTTGAGGGCCTACCACAGGTTGAGGGCATACGACAGGTTGAGGGCTGAGGATCAACTGGAAACTGAGGACCAACTGGAGACAGAGGGCCAATTGGAGACAGAGGGCCAATTGGAGACAGAGGGCCAACCGTTGGCTGGGGTCCACCTGAAGACGGAGGGCTAACTGAAGACTCGGGATCAACTGGGGATCTAGTGGTAACTGCAAACTCGGTGCCAATTGGAGATTGTGGGCCAAATGGAGGCTATGGATGAACAGGAGATTCAATGGTAATCCAAGCAGTATGCTTGACCAGTTACATCTGCTGTTGCCGTGTGTTGGCTTACCTTTCCTGCATGGGGTAACTTTGAACAGTGTTCAAGGTTACCCCATATTACGTTCAAAGTTGCCCCACAACATATTAATTTGTTACTGCCACGTGCGATCAGTTTATTGCTAAAATAAAACAAGTACACAACTTCACAGACGTGTAACCCACGACGTGTAACCCACGACGTGTAACCCACGACGTGTAACCCACGACGTGTAACCCACGACGTGTAACCCACGACGTGGACACGTTTAAGAACCTGACTGAAATACACATACCTGTGTGTAACTGGAAGTTTGTCTTGTAAAAATTGGGCGTTTTTGTGATGACTGCATTCAGAAATTACTAAAAAAAATATGCTAAAAAGGATTGCACCAATACAATCTTCAATGCCTTGTACAATTAACACAAAAAGATATTTCGGATTGAATCTTTTCTGAAATTGTTTTCAAAGTTTCCCACTGTTCAAACTAATCCCTCATACAATTTCCCAGTCGTTCCAGTGTTTAAAAACAAAAAACATTTCAAATTAACTGAATACAAAATTGTATCATATGTAGCAATTTAATAATTTTAGCTTTAAGGAAATTGAACAAAATGTGCATGCCTTGTTTATTGGCGATTTGTATAAAAACCAATGTTAAAATGACATGGACAAGTAGTCGTTGAACACGCTATGTCTACGCTGAAAATATAGGGTCTGTGTCTCAGTGCAAATTAATTATCAAGTGTCCATCCATTCACGCTGTACTTTATGTACAAGTTCAAGTCATGCTTATAGGACTTGGACACGGTCTAACAACAGCGGGTATATTATATTCTTATTTATTGAACATACTTAGATTTAATCCATATATACTTTATTTAAAACATTATTTGTTTACGGGCGCCATATATACTGCTCTTTACAGTCTGGATTTACCGCCAGGTTTTTTATAGATTTTACTTTGCCACGTCGCTGCGTCCACCTGATCTAATTCCTCACAGGATGACAGTGTAATTGATTACAAGACTGGACTATATGAATCAATACTAAGCTGCTATTAGCGAGGCTCATTGTGATAGGTCCAAACGAAATAGCCAAACCCCGCTGTCGCTTCCGAGTCATAATTAACATGCATCGACCCTTCACTGTCGATTGTGCCTGGCTGTGATATCACGCAGCCACCACAATACACCTTTGTATAAGCCGGTTGACGACCATTTGTGCGTTTCGATTCTGGTCAGTATTTAAAAGTCTGATTAGTACTTACATCAAAGTAACTAACTAACACGAAATAAGGCCAATAACGCGAGAGCTGTCAACGGCGACCTGCATAATAATTGCCTGATCTTATCGGAAACCACTCGCTTTAGCAGTCGTTCTGGAACATCTGTCGGAGAGAGTCGGGGTTGTTCCGGCGAGAGAGGACGACACGCCTGCCTCGCTGGGTTCAGGTCGTTTGATGACAAACGCCAGGACATGTTAACCCAATGGCTGGACACAAGGTTAAGCACCATTTGTTTTATTCGATAATTAATCTCCAACTGAATGACTCGTGTTTCTATTCAAAACATCGATAAAGCGAGAAAAAAACGAATCGAGTTTTGTGTGTTTCTTCCGTCTTCTAGCATTAAAGGTCACTCCTTAATTCGATTTGTTTTCGCTCACCTCATTTCAAATTTATTTTGCGAAAAATAAAAGCTACCTAGTGTCCACTAGGTGTCCACAGCTCGCTTGTGCTACCTTTTTATGTAGCTTTGGTGCAATCATCAGGAAAACAATCAAATTATGTGATGTTTCGCCAAACATCAATTGAAGTGAAAATGGAAACTTCGCGTGCTTGGTGAAATCTCGTAACTTTGTCACGTGACGACAAGAGGTGGAAGTCACGCCCGTGACCGGCCTTAACCCCGCAAAGTGTTTAGCGTGTTGGGTATAGTCACCAATTTCAGTCCTACCAAATCTAACGACCAAAGTCAACTCTTTCGACGATTCTTTCAACGACAACAAAACGACGCATACATGGCTATAGTTGTAACAGTCGACCGCGCCTGGCAAACTTCACATATATCTACCTAACTACAATGTGAAATATCAATGGTATGGTACAGTTTATTAACACGAATAATGCATTTAATGTATACGTTGACATAAATAATACATCTAACATACTTTTCACAAAAAGTGACTTTAACTGAAAATTGTAGCAACTAGCCCCGGTCTCCCCTATAAGTGCATATGTGCGGTCGATTGTGTAAAACGAAAGCATATAGGTTGTTTATTGTTGCTGCTCAAAAGAGGTGATAGATCGAGATCGTGGGTAGATAAAACATCACAAGCGGTAAAACGTAAACAGTTGTTTTGTTTGACATTCGTAGCCCGGGCTATTCTGTGGTAGGATAACTAGCTGCAATTACAGGGATGCTGTTGTCGGCTGGTTACCGCGTCCGTCGTGGCCGGTCCGTGCCGCGTAACGTCGCCAAGCTGCGTAGCTGTCGTCGTCTTTGTTGTCAACCCCTCCATACCCTTTACCCCGTCCGGCAGACAATCTGGCAGCGCGGACAATCCTTATTCTCCCCATTACCAACACCCGTTGTTCGTTCATCCCTGATGTCGGGGGTGGGGGCGGCACGATTTCGCCCCTTTCCCAACCCGTTTCCATCTCGGCCTCCAGACTAATTGCACGTCAGCGACTGCCCTTGTCCCGCCCGGGTGCAGGGGCTGAGGGTGAGACAGCCACCCCGCTTTGTCTGCGCAGACGGCAAAGAACCGTTACTGTCATGATTAGACGAGTCTTCGCTTTCTGCTAAGCCGAAACTCGGCGGAGGTTTCGTCGGCGCCAATTACCCCATTACGACATCAAATGGCGGTCGGGCGGAGGGTGGAACCGCGCGGCGGGCGATGCAGATGGACGGCGATCATGTCCACCTGTCGACACGCTCAAGGGGACAACCTGTTGCTGTCACGGGTGGACCTGTTGACATCGCCACGAGTGGACACATTGTTGGCAACCGACAGTTTTACCAGGCTAACAACTGTCAATGTTTGTTCACACCTTGCATGTACGCGTTAAAGATGCCACATAGCAATTTATATATTCCATAATATTCCATGGCGATGGCTGCCACGGACGAGTACATAAGCGCCTGCTTTTACACATATTTTATTATACACGTATTATTTACAGTTTTTAAGTTGAACGTGTACGTGTACTTCTTAATAATATTTCTTGCATTAATATTCATGCAATTAAGATTTATCATCAGATCATTTTATTGTGTTTAGCAACGTACCAATATGACATCATGTAACAGTTTACTTGTCGGAGGAATGTATACACGAGGCATGTCGGAGGAATGTATACACGAGGCATGTCGGAGGAATGTATACGCACACACACACGCACGCACGCACGCACGCACGCACGCACGCACGCACGCACGCACGCACGCACGCACGCACGCGTACGCTCATGCGCACGCGCACGCTCACGCTCACGCGCACGCGCACGCATACGCTCACACTTTCAAATTGGAGGTGTTATTTCAGCCGTTGCTAAAATTCACCTTTGTCCAACAAACGATCGTGACACTTGCGCTCAAAACTCGATGTAGACTACCGGTGAGTACCCCAGGCAGTGTCGACTAGCTATACGTGTGGTCGTCTGGGGTTTGGCCGGTCATTAAAATTTGGCCATCTGTGCGTCATCGCCACCACCGCGTTCACGAGGCAAATAGTAGAGACGCATGCATGGATTAAGTGTCCCCCGTCCAGCCTAGTTTATGGCACAGACTCGTGTAAGATATAGCATAGGGAGTGTATTCGCAGCAGAAACGTTTTTATTTATAAAACATGTATTGTTATGTTTTCGCGTTAAACATAGTATATATAGTACCATGCTATTAACGATATAAATATTATCCCATGCAGTATAACCGGGATGCGTGCGTGCGGGCGTGCGTGCGTGCGTGCGGGCGTGCGTGCGTGCGTGCGTGCGCGTAAATGAAGAACGAGTGAAACATTGTATCTGCAAGCAACAATTGATAAAGCAGCCATTTATAAGACTTCTTTGCAAACTACATGCATATTTAGGAAGTTCAGCCTCATTATGATTATGACGTAAATATGGCTGGTAAGAACGTATAGGGAGTCTACTATTTGTTAGTACACTTCATATATAGCTGTTCATGTGCACTCCATGCATGTTGTTTAATTACGCCATTCTTATTCCACATATTTAGACCCAAAATCTCTAACAAGGTATTGTGATTGGTTAGAAACAGGATAACGAACTATTTTGCTACATGTAGCTCCAAAAGCAGCAACCAGTGTGTAGCTTAAACAACATGGGAGCCAACATCGGTTTGAAGGGCGCTACTGCCGTAGGCAAAACTGACAATCTTCCTAATTATCGCTCTGTTGTACCTGCCATTTGTAAATAACATCCCCGAGAATGTTCGAGTCCTTCCCATATTTCCCAGACCCGTGGGCGATGGACCAGTGTAAAGGCACGTTCAAAGATAGCGTCTCCAACGAAGCGGAACCGTTTATGTGGGTTCTCGCCTACCGTCGTCTCCCCCCCCCCCCCCCCCCCCGGCGCATTTCGCACTAACTGCAGACTGTTTAATTATTTCAATTCGCGTCGTTATTAAATCCGTCCGCCCGGTTCAATTTACAGCGATTTCAAAGATAACAAGGCCACAACGTCCAATTTGAGACCGTCATCGCATTGTTCTGCTAAACTATCGCCGGACAGGTACATTAGTTGTCGCTTGGCGCTGGACGCTAACCCTTTGTCGCACATATACATTATTGAAATTTATCGCTGTCTTCTCCTAATTGAAGCTGTTGGCGGTGACGTGTGCGCAGGGCGCGTTGAATGCGTCCAGCAAATTAAACGGGTTGGTTGTCAATATAGTGTTCGTGGTGTGGTGTGGTGTGGTTGTCAATATAGTGTTCGTGGTGTGAACGAGACCTGGAAAGATCCTGTCGAGAAAAGCTGCAATCTCAACAACAGGTTGCTAAGTAACGAATGTGTGTTGGATTTTAACACCTTTATCTCAGTGTCCCTCCCACAACAGGTTGCTAAGTAACGAATGTGTGTTGGATTTTAACACCTTTATCTCAGTGTCCCTCCCTCCCTCCCTCCCTCCCTCCCTCCCTCCCTCCCTCCCTCCCTCCCTCCCTGCCTCCCTGCCTCCCTGCCTCCCTGCCTGCCTGCCTGCCTGCCTGCCTGCCTGCCTGCCTGCCTGCCTGCCTGCCTGCCTGCCTGCCTGCCTGCCTGCCTCCCTCCCTCCCTCCCTCCCTCCCTCCCTCCCTGGGAGTCTTGTTTCCGATTCGGACTACCTGTTACAATTCTCAGTTAAAGTCACTTTTTTTTGTATGTGTAGATGCATTATTTCTGTCAACGTAAACATTATATATATTATTCGTATTAATAAAATGTATTATACCAATGATGATCCTAGACGCAGACACGGCCGTAAACAAGTCGTGACGTCATACGGGGATGCGAAGAACATGTGGATCGCAAAGCAAGTTGTTACAGCCGTAACGTGGCTGTGTGAGATGACAGTATGTGGGCATAGCAAACAAACTTGGGGTGGTTAACGTGGTTAAAGGTAGTTTTTGTGTACACCTCATTAATTTAATCTTCTTAACTACCGATGTTTGGATAGTCTGCCTGCTGGCGGACTGGCGGACTGGCGGACTGGCGGACTGGCGGACTGGCGGACTGGCGGACTGGCCGACCTGGAGGACTGGCGGACTGGCGGACTGGCGGACTGGCGGACTGGCGGACTGGCTGACTGGCGGACTGGCGGACTGGCGGACTGGCGGACTGGCGGACTGGCGGACTGGCGGACTGGCGGAATGGCGGACTGGCGGACTGGCGGACTGGCGGACTGGCGGACTGGCGGACTGGCGGACTGGCGGACTGGCTGACTGGCTGACTGGCGGACTGGCGGACTGGCGGACTGGCGGACTGGCGGACTGGTTGACTGGTTGACTGGTGGACTGGCGGACTGGCTGACTGGCGGACTGACGGACTGGCTGACTGGCGGACTGGTTGACTGGCGGACTGGCGGACTGGCGGACTGGCGGACAGGTGGACTGGTGGACTGGTGGACCAACCAACTATACCGTCAATAGTGACTCCATACGTGTTTTATGTTTTCGTAACAATCTGAATCAACTTGCCTCTGTATGCAACTTGCTCCGGTCTCCAATAAACAAAAAGAAGATGACGTCATATGACACCTAATAAGAGATGGTGGAGATGAGGCATTCGGCGCCACTGACCCTGTTGAACACGAACTCCCGGGACGAGGTTCCGCCCCTTGCTCGTCCGTCTCCTTTATATGGGGTGCAACATTCGTCCCGTTCTTCAGCGCTTCCGCTTCTCTTTGCGCGCTATGATGAGAGAAAGCGTGTTTTTCGATATTTTCAATATTGCGAGATGCTTTTTTGAGATGGGCGCCATTCCTGCTGCATTGTCTCGTCGTTGTCTCGTCGTTGTCATGTCGTTGTCTCGTCGTTGTCTCGTCGTTGTCATGTCGTTGCCTCGTCGTTGTCTCGTCGTTGTCTCGTCGTTGTCATGTCGTTGTCTCGTCCTTGTCTCGTCGTTGTCTCGTCGTTGTCTCGTCGTCGTCTCGTCGTTGTCAACATACAAGATGCTCGTCTTAAGTAACAAAGAGAGGCCGCCCAGTTCGCAGTCTCAACACCAGGATTATGGCGGGTTGCCTACAATCGAGTTGTCAGTGTGCGAGGCAAGCGTCGTAAGACGTCGTGTTGTATCAGACCCCGGGAAACAGCTATTATTACAACTGGATTGTCGCAAACTGTCGCGTCTTAACGAGTCTTCTAGCGTGTAGCGGCTTCAACAGTCGGCATGGTTTGCATTGGCCGAAATGTACGGATAAACGAAGCGGTCCATGTCCAAATTGAAGAAACAAGTTCACCGAATTGGCCGTTTCCCGGTTGGTCAACCGCGTCGCCATAGCGTCGTCGCCATAGCGTCGTCGCCATAGCGTCGTCATGGGCGTGGACGAAGCTTGGCGACACTTTGTTGTCCACCCGTGGGACGTCTGACCACGTAACGGCGCGTGGTCATTGACGGAATGCCATCTGGTCACCCCGGCACGTGACGTGTAAGGTCTGTCAGAAGCATGATGCTTGGATGAAAACATTGTTCGTCGTGAGAAACATCTTAAAAAAACTAAATTGTTAAAACACGCCCACGAACATTCGTCTATTTGTCACCCGTTATTTTTTTTTGCGCGTTAACGTAATAAGCACGACGGTGCTTTGATCAGACTGTGCTTTGATCAGACTGTGC